>JASTWL010000425.1:0-156578 GCA_035220575.1 Temnothorax rugatulus | reverse complement strand
TGCTTCCTCATCATTACAGATCGCTACCATTGCTCCTATTTTATTTTGCTCATAAAGCTTCTTCTATGAGGAAGCCAAACTAATAAATACTAATAATTATGCATCAAATAAAATACAAGCTTCCTCATAGAAGAGCTTTGTGAGTAAAATAAAATAGGAGCAATAGTAGCGATCTGTAATAATGAGGAAGCAATGTGCAAGTTTCTAATTTGCACACTTTTATGATTAATTTTTTTGTCTTCTGTCCAGCACTGAAGTGTGTTCCACATATTACGATACATCCTGTATATATACAGAGTATCAGAACGCCCGTATCAGGCGTTCTTTAAGAACTGGAAAACTACGCATTTTCGAAAAAAATGTTTTATACAAAGTTGTAGGGTTTAAAAATATTTATTTACTGATCTTATCAGTGTGGTCTTGGGTGGCGTCGCCAAGGGCAGGACAAGGTCACCTTCCCCCAGGGGTCCTCTGGCGTCTTTGGGCGCCATTGGATACGGGTTTTGCGCACTCGGGGTACCCGAGCACATCAGAACCGTAATCCTCGGCAGTCCTGAGGGGCTGTTGAGGACCGGGGGGCCCTTTTTAGGGCCCGCGAGGTAGGCGGCCTCTATAAATACTCGCCCGGCCGGTCGGGACCGTAAAGAACGAGCCTTTGCTCTCCTAACCGACCTGTGGAAAGGAAAACCCAGACAGAAAACCGGGGGCCCGGCTACCCTGCTTAGAAGTCTGGCTAGCTTCGGCCAGCTCCAATAGCCGGTAGGGAAAGGTGACCCCGACTTCAAACGCCCGGTCGGCCGGGACCGTTAGGGGGGAGTTCTACTCCTCCCGCCGGCCTAGGGGGAGGAAAACCCCAATAAAAACCACCGGGGTTCTTGGGGTGGGTTTTGGCTCTCTCATCCATTGCACGCCGGTGCTCCGGCAGGATGGGGGAGCTGGGGTCACCCATCCCCCTGCGTCCGGGCTTAGTCCAGTCCCGGTGGGTGGAAGCCCACACTGGCGGTTGCACACCGGGGACTTCGGTCCTGCGGTCCGCCAGTGTAGAGGGCCGCCTGGGCCGCTCGGACGTATTCCGAGGTCGGGACCAGGCGGCCTGGGAGGGTGGACCCACCGGGTCACCCGGACATATTCCGGGGTTGGGGCCGGTGGTCTAGCTGCCGGACGAAAGAACCGGCAGCGCGTGGTAACCCATCGGTCGGCAACTGCAACACACTAAAGTCGGCCGGTGGGTAGGCGTAGAGTCCCTCTAATAAGAGTTGCGACACGTAGCAGCAACTTTTGATTGGTTCGCATTTTCGGCAAAAGCACAAGAAACAGAAAGAGAAAGAGATATAAGAGAGAAAGAGAAAGCGATATACAAGTAATATACATTCATATTGCTTTCTCTTTCTCTCTTATTTTGCCGAAACTCAAGATGTCGCGACTCTTATTAGAGGGACTCTAGGTAGGCGGTGTCTGTCGTCGGGTTAGGTTCGCCTGCTCGGCGGCGGACGACTGGTCGCCACGGCGGGCAAGGCGTTGGAGGGGTGCAGCCTCCTTCGCCCCATCCGTCCGTGGGGCCCCCCGCGTGGCGGCACCCGCTGCGGTACCCTGGAGGTCGGAGACCAGGGACCCCCGAAAGTCGGTGGGAAGAGGTTCGCCTCGCCTACGGGTGAGTAAGGGGCCGGAGCCCAGTGCCCCCGATGATCATTCCGGGGGTCCGAGGCATAGGCCAGCCCCCCGGGGGAACTCGGGGCCCGGCCACTCATCCAGACTGGTCGGTGAGGGCACGCCCTGGCTGGCACAGCCGCAGCGGGTTGTGGGAAAATGAACGCTAAAAATAAGGAGACGGGTAGCAGTAAAAAGAAGGGTTCTGGACAGTCGCGCCCCACTGAAGAGGCGAACGCTGCCGCGACTGCCGCGGATAGCATGAGTTTGGCAAAGAAGATAGTGAAGGACGCCATAACGGTAAAAGTTGCAGAGGGGGACGTGGTGGTGGAGATAATACTGAGGTGTGCGTCTAAGGAATTCTCTGCCGAGAAGATCGAGATGGTGAAATCGCTCGAGAAAACCAATGAGGAGTTGGCGAAATATGTCTGGCAGGAAGCGGTAATACACCCTGGTACCCTAGGTGACAGTATCGGGGTACTGACTGCTACAGAGTTGGTGGACAGGTCAAAGGAATTTCTGTATTCCCATTTGGCCTGTCCGTATGACGAGGACGAGATGAACAAGGAGGCGGAAAGTATGCCGACATTGTCGACGAGGTGACGATAGAGCTAAAGACCAGACTGGCCTAAGATTAATTTACTAACGAAGGGAACGCGGCACTTGTTAAGGTCGCTCTAGAAAAGGAGGTGGCTAACCTCAAAATGAGAGTTTCCTCCTTAGAGGGGAAATTGTCGGCGGGGAGAACTACTCCTGTCGCCTCGCCGGTGTCCATGGAGGTTGAGGTGCTACCCGCACCAAACGCGGAGTGCAGAGACTCATCTGTACAAACAGATGAGTTTTCTGCAGAGAAGGAGCCGAATATGACGTCCAGAATTGCAACCCTGGACGCCAAGATGGAGACTCTGATGAGGGAGTGCGCTCTCTCAAAGGGTCTATAGTAGTGGCTCCCACTACAGGAAGAGATAGAGTGGCAAAGAGGCGAAGCCAAAGCGGGGCTAGCGACACCGGGAATCGGGATGGTTGCGAAAAACCCGCACCACCCCCCCTTGTCGGCGGACAAGAGGAGGAACCCTTCCCTCCCCCCTGACATATGCCGGGGCGGCAAGGGCAGGGACGAAGGATGCAGTGAAACGCGGGGCTGAGGCCCCTGAGGCTTTGCCTCAAGGAGGCGGCAGGACCGATCAAGTGGTCGGCGATAGGAAGAAGGCACGAATGCCGGTCCCTCCCAAACTGGCGGCCATCGGGGTGACGATCTCGGTGGGAGGACCGGTAACGTACGCGCGGGCCCTTAAGACCGCTAGGGAAAAGATATCCCTAGCGGACATAGGAGTGGAGGGCCTGCGCTGTAGAAGGGCGATCACCGGGGGCCTCTTGTTTGAGGTCCCCGGTGCCGAATCGGCTAAGAAAGCGGACCTTTTGACTAATTGCCTTAAGGAAGTTCTCGAGAGGGAAGGAGTGCGGGTCACCCGGCCCTCCAAGTGCGTGGACATACGTGTTGGAGGGCTGGATGACTCCGCTACGTTGATGGATGTCGCGAGGGCTTTGGCCAATATTGGCCAATGCAAGGTAGAGGAGGTCAATACTGGACCAGTTCGGAGATCTCCCCGGGGGACGGGCTCTGCACGGGCATCCAGTGCCCGGTCACTATCGCGAACGCGGCAGTAAAAGATGGAGGAGTCTTCGTGGGCTGGTGCAGGGCCCACGTCGAGGTGTTGCGCTCCCGTCCCCTGAGGTGCTATAAATGCGAGGTCGGACATGTCTCGCATGCCACTGGCATGCACCTCCTCGGTGGACCGCAGCGATATATGTTATCGCTGCGGAGTAAGAGGCCACCGAGCCAGACTTTGCTCTGCGGTGTCCCCGAGGTGTCCGCTTTGCGCGGACTCGGGGGTGTCGGCTGAGCATCGGCTGAGGGGGAGGGGTGCGCGAGCACAAAGGGAACGGGGAGACGTGGGCCGCCGAACAGCTCGGTGGGAGGAATCCGGGCGGCGATTTCTCCTCTCCCCGCGCAGACAACAGTCTGCACTGTGGTAGTGATGGGCGATGGGGACTTGGATTCATCGGACCCTTCTCCCCGTCGCCCGTCAGATCGGCGCTAAACGCGGCGGGCTGGAGGGGGGGGGGGCTCGGGCGGATTCCCCACGGGGTCTCCGTCACATGTGCTCCTCTCGGCCCGCTGGGGGTCGGGACTTGGGACTGGATCCCGGGTTCGGGTCCCCTGCCCTCCTCGCGAGGGCGCGGCGGGGAGAGAACTTCCGTGGAAACACGTTTCTTCTCTCCCCTGCCGCCTGGGGGGTAGGCATGCGGGCAGGGTTTACCGCGCGCCCACAACGAACACCAGCATCCCCAGCGTGAGGGGTGGCGGGTTGGGGCTAGTTCCCCCCCAATCCACCACGGCGTAATTTCGTCCTTTTGGACCGGGGGTTCACATGACTCCGTGAGGATGCCCCTTCAGGGCTGACGTGGGGGGATAGCCGGATGAATCAGTGCATTTCCCGGGTTCCCCCCTTAAGCGTCGTGAGGGACTCGTAGGGGTTTTAGCCGGTAGGCCATGCATGCAGTATCGTAGGCGATGTGCATGCATGGAATCCGGCACTCCCTCCGCCTCTCCCCGGAGGCGGGGGAGTCTTCCCTTCGGGGCTACTGGGCAAACCTGACGGGGGTTGTGCTTCGCCCCCCTCCCCCCCTGATGGGATCCCAGTAGTTGAAATTCTCCCCTACGTTAAAAAAAAAAAAAGACAAGGTCACCTCGAATTTTTTAAATGGAATTCCCCATATTGTAGACAAGACAAAAAATAAGAAAAATTTTGGCGCAAACCAGAGGTCGATACGTTGATCCGTTCGAGAGTTATTTAGAGTCAAAGTTCGAAAAAGCCAATTTTTAATCTTAAATAACTCCCGAACGCGTCAACATGTGGACCTCTGGTTTGCGCAAAAATTTTTCTTATTTTATGTCCTTTCAAACAATATACTACAACATAGGGGGTCCCATTTAAAAAATTTGAGGTGACTTTATCCTGACCTTGGCGACGACACCTAAAATCACACTGATAAGATCAGTAAATAGATCTTTTTAAATCCTACAACTTTTGTAAAAAACACTTTTCTTGAAAATGCGTAGTTTTCCCTTAAAAAATGCCTGATACGAGCGCTCTGATACACCTTGTATATATATATATATATATATATGTTTTTGATTGATCAGTGCAAATATCCTCACAAAGATAAATCAAGTCACAGAAAAATTTCAAGATACACACCTCATGAGACTCTCCAGTTTGGCCTGCCTGTCCTTCGCAATTTGCTTGGCGGCTTGATTCGTATCCCAACCGGTTGCCTGCAGCGCGGCTAATACTTCTTGTTGCGACGCATCCACGGTGTCTTTCTGCACTTTCATGACTTTGCTCGCTCTAAACTCGTCGCTCAGTGACATCACCAATTGCTGGGAGGCTGCGGTGAGCGGTGGACTAGTTCCGACTGAGTGCTGATTAACCTGTAATAGATTCGTCTTGGCAGCAACAAAGTTCAATGTCGCCGATGCATTTTTAGTTGATGTAGAAGCTTCAGCTTGCAGTAGATTGCAGGATCCACTTAAGTTGCATTTGGCTGCGGGATAATGACTCTGCACGTAACCGTTCTGGCCAGATTTAAATGGACTCTGGGTCGTAGAAGGAGGAGGAGGAGGAGGGTTATAAATCGGTGGCTGTTTCAGATAAGGACTAAAGTCGCAAGTGTGTCCTGGAGTAGGCTGATTCTTGCCGGTAATACTCTTCTGTTGTTGTTGGCTGCTAGCAGTTTCCTGAGTATAATTTTGGCTGGGCTTGCTGCTCAGATTATTTGAATAGTAATTTCGGAGAATGTTCTGCCGAACAGTTTTATTGTAAAGTGTATTAAATTCATTCTGAGACAGCTGCTCTAGATTAGGAACCTGTAAAATAATTACAATTAAAGATTTATTAATTGTTAGATTTTAAATCCTAAGGTTTGTTAAAAATAAACTTGGTAAGTGTTATTATTTTTACATTATCATTATTATTATTGTATACCAGAGAACAAAAACATTCAATTTCAACATCTAAAATGTTATATGTACATTTATCTCTGTTATATGTACATTTATCAAGAAATCTATTTAAAAAAATTTTAAAGTTTTAATAAAAAAATATGACAAAATTTTTACAATATGCTTTTTCTAATTAACATCACACCTGTTTTTTTTTAAACAAAAATATGATTTTTTAAAAAGGATATACAGTCATATAATCTGTACAAATGCATTATATATATATATATATATATATATATATATATATATATATATATATATATATGCGAGCAAGCACACATAGTGCAAACATACGAACGGTTCTTGTGAAGGAGACTTTCAAATTCCAATAATTCAGAAACTAATCATAGAAAGTTGATAAAATTGCAAACTTTTCACAAGGAACACAAAAATTACAATATTAAAAATTTAAGCAAATTGATCGAAAACTTTTTTTCATATAAATCATGCGGCGTCCTTCTTGTTAATAACAAAAAACTTGTCGCGAATATTATATTTCTCTTCTGTAAAACTCTGTGAAATTTTTATTTAAAATATTACATACCGTTTGTTTTAATTCAGCGTATACTTGTTCAGATAAAAGTGTAGCGGGCTTTAAATGTTGAGATTGCTGCAAATCGTTCTGTATATGAGTGATTCCGTGAATGTTACTTGAGCTGGACGATATTGGCACGTTTTGAAGACAGGTTTGGGGCAATGCAAAATCACCCAGATGAGGAATTGGCGCCACGCTCGATAAGTAATTTTGACTTGACGACGAATAGATCTGCGCCTGATTGGAAGCAGCCTTGGAAATATTGCAATGTCCGTGCTCGGAGAATTCGCTCACGCTCTTGTCGGAAACATGATTGGCAGTCGTTTGAAGTAGATTAAAACCGATATTATGAAGATAATTCTGACTCCCGTCAGTTAATGAGCAAGCCTGGGTTTGATTCGCTTTAGGAGCATTGGCTGCATCGCACTGAGGATAATTCCTGGCATTGGAGATGCTACTAATGACAGCCTGTCGCAAATTGACAACATCTTGGTCAACGGCCAGTGAATTTTGAAGATAACTTTGGTTGTTTGACGAACAGACTTGTATTTGGTTAAACGCGGTCTTGGCGACATTGCAAGGTCCGTGTTGAGTCTCGTTCATGTTGTCGGTAATATTATCGGAGGTTCCTTCAAGCAGATTGATATTATCCTGATTGACGTGCAACATGTTTTGAGGAGAATTCTGATTTGACACACAATCTTGTGTCTGTATAAAAGTAGCCTTGGTAACATTGCAAGAACCATACTGATTTTGATCGTTTATATCACTACCGGAAGCATTGCCAGTGATTTCTTGAAGCCGATTATTAATGCTCGCTTGGGACACCGAATCGGACATTAACATCTGGTTAGCAGCCGAACTGACCAGACAAACATTTGGCTGTTGGGATTGTGTTTGCTGCCAAATTTGGTTCACTATAGCCTCAGTGGCCGATTCTGACACACATTGGTCATTATGGAGTCGCGGTCTTTGAACATTTATGCTCTTCAGCTGCCAGGAGTTCTGCACTTTGCTAGGTGGCGTCGATGAAGCGTTTGCTCGATCCATTGTCGCAACTGGCGATCTCGGTTTCCCCTGTGGTGGTGGCTTCAATGCCGGAATGATTGACAAAGGCCTAGCAGCATCTTCCGTCGTTGAAATTTGCTGCTGAGTAGACGTATTCTGTTGCAGCTTCTCTAATGATGAGCAATTCAAATAATTCCCGGAAACAATTCCCGGCTGTTGGCGTTTATCGTTGCTAGCGTTCATGTTCTTCGTTGCTTCCTTCTCGCCCAAATGCTTCTCCAACTCGGCCAAAAAGAGCGGATCCAGTTTCTTGACAACTGTGGCAACTTCTTGATGATCGGAATTAACATTCAAAGACAGCTCATTCATGCTCTGCGCAAGCTCGCAATTGGACTTAGGCTTCGGCGGACTCACGTTCGGGCCAAGGGAAGGAGGAAGAGGAGGAGGCGGTGGAGTTGGAATAGCGAACGACGATGTGGCTCTACTGTTAGAAATATTAACATATGTCTGCGAGGTGGAAGTATTTCGCAGATCCTCCGGCCAGGTAGACCAATTCGATCCACATGGGCTGACCTTATCTATTTCGCTGTAGTGATTTGCGACGTCGTTATCTTTCACGTTCACATTCAAATTTAATGGATCCTGCTGACACCCCTTGTTTAAATTCATCGAGTATTGTCGAGTCTCCTGGGAAAAGAATAACGAAATAAAATAGTATGCAGATAGTAATAGTATAAAATACAGTTATAACTAAAAAATAATTAATTAATTTTTTAGTTATAACTCTTTTCAATTCACTTAAATAAATTATTTTTCAAAAATTTATGCAAATTATTTAAAAAAAAAGTTATTAATTTTTTAATAATTTTAACATAAATTCTGTGAATGTACATACCGCGATATTTTTAGAAAACCATGTTATTGTTAACCCCATAACATAATGAAAATATAACAATAGTTATGTAACTGTTGTTTTCTTGATTCGTTTGAAAAATTTTTTGCGTCCCTTTCGTTTAGCCAAAAAAATAATTATTTCGATAGAAAGTTGATTAGATTACAATCAAGTTCGTGTTACAATCCTTAATGACACTTGCCATTTTTGCTTTAGAAGGGATGTTTTTTAAGGATTATCCGCAGCAAAAATAGAAATTACTATGATATAATACATAAAAAGAGCATTTAGCATACATGATTAATTTATCCAGTTTTGCAATTTTATAAGAGTTATCATAGAAAGACTCTTTGTCTTATGAAGAAAGCCCCTTAGAGAGTACAAAAATTAAAATTACTTTGATACCAAGAGAACACAATTAGAGTCCTAGACTAGGTTTACACGGTGCGGGCGGTTTGTAATCCGGTTTAATAACTACTGTATACTATCCGATACAAAATGTTTCTTCTTTTGATCATAATGATCATTTAGATATGAGCTTCTTCGATATTTAAACTACAACTTTAATATACAATATACACTGCTAAAAAAAATTAGGGAATTACTTTTCTCTTAAACTTTTGCCCATTTTTAAACTGTAATTATTACTCAGCGATAAATAATTAACGTAAAAAAAGTTTTAAAAAATTGTTTTACAGGGCAAACTGTCTACTATAAGGTTATGTTCAATTTTCACTCAGGTTAGTACTCAAAGGCGTGGTCAACTTTGAATAAGATTGTATTTGAGATATCCAATATCTTGAAATTTGCAGTCTACCACCGCCTAAAAATTTCGCCAAAAAAACTGGCGAACATAATCATTAGGTCTGTTCTTTTTAACTGAACTTCTTTCACGGTTTATCTTTTCTCTTTTTCTCTCAACGTGAAAAGAAAAAGAGGAAAGATGAACTGTGCAAGAAGTTCAGCTAAAACAAACAGGCCTATTGATACCATCTTAAAGTACGGACTTTGCTCTTTCAAATGGAGAAAAGACCAAACCTGTCCTACGCCGATTATTTAGCGAGATATCGGAATTTAAAGTAATCTCTATTTTTTTATGATTTCAGCGCGATACCGCCAGCATTTGCGTAACCTGATGTGCACCACGGGGAGGTTGCTTGATCGGATTTTGCACATCATGTATGTATGTGTAAGTGTATGGAGTACATGTATATGTGTGCACAGAGGTTTTTTTTAGTAAGAAGTGTTGCCACCTTTTCGCCGTATCACCTCGCGCAATCTTGATTTCATATTGATACATTTTTTTACATCAGATTGAAGAAGCACTGCGTCAAATTTGGAATTAAATTTCTCAATCTGATGTAAAAAATATGCATCAATATGAGATTAAAATTGCGCGAGGTAATACGGCGAAGAGGTGATAACACTTCTTACTAAAAAAAAATAAATAAATAAATAAAAATATAAAAATAAAAAATAAAAAACTCTACATGTACACACAAACACATGTACATTCCATACACATACACATACATACATGATACGCAAAATCCGACCGAACAACCTTCTCGTGGTGCACGTCACATTACGCAAAAGCCGGTATCGTGCTGAAATCATAAAAAAACAGAGGTTACTTTAAATTGCTATATCTCGCTAAATAATCAGCATAGGACAGTTTTTTTTTTTTTTTTTTTTTTTTTTTTTTTTTTTTTTTTTTTTTTTCATTTGAAAGGGCAAAGTCCGTACTTTGAGATGGTATCGATGATTATATTCACCAATTTTTTTGTTAGGCGGTGGAAGACTGCAAATTTCAAGATTTTGGATATCTCAAATACGTCCTTATTCAAACTCAAAGCTGATCACGTCTTTGAGTATTAACCTGAGTAAAAATTGAACAAAAGCACCTTATAGTAAAAAGTTTGTCCTATAAAATCCTTTTTTAAAATTTTTTTTACGTTAATTCGCTGAATAATTACAGTTTGTGGCAAAAATGAGCATAAATTTACTGAGAAAAAGTGATCCCCTAATTTTTTTGAGCAGTGTATATAAAAAATTGTTTCAAATGTTTAGAATATCGAAATAGGTTCATATTTAAATGATCGTTATGATCAAAAGAAGAAAAATTTTGGATCAGATAGTATACGGTAGTTACTAAACCGGATTAAAAGCCGCCGTAACGTAGTCATATATAAAGAGAGAAGCGACTCCGGCATCGCGATTTCTGATTGGTTGATGCTCCCACTTAATTGAAGCAGCCATATTGAGACCGCAGTGAAGAATGAAGTTAATAGGTATATTTCGATATTTACAGCATTTAGGCTGCATTCCTATATTTACTGTAAGTACTGAAAAGTATGTGACGTAAACTATAGATTTTCAGTACTGGCAGCGAATATCGGAACGTTGCCTTATTGGTTAGGTTAGAGGTAGTGGAGTTTGATATGTTTGACAGAACTGGAGCGGTCCCAATATGGCTGAAGATAAAGGTCCGAAATCACTTCTGTCTTTATATAAGCTCTACACACAATTAGAGTATAAATCCTATATATTTCTCGTTATTAATGTGTAGAAAATTCACTGTCTATCTTAGCCTTCCATGAAAACAATCTTTTTTGTCTAAAAAAACGCAAAATTTTTCAATAAATTTTAAGAGAATGTAAATAATGCATAATCAAAAATTATATCGTTAAATTTTTGTTATGTAGACGGATTAACAGGGGAGATGTGTTCAGTTCTATAAACTGTCTACTAATTTAATATATATATCAATATTGTACAGCTATGTGCAGTCACATGTAAATCGTTATGTATGAAAATCGATATTAAATTGCAATTAGTTAGACAGTTGCTAGATGAAATACACGAAAGCTAAAGTAAATGCGTCGATAACATTACTAACAATATCCAAAGCCGTTTTTGAAGCAATTCCATCATATGAAGATGCGAGTTGCCTTGAATATTATACTTAAAACTGAAGGTTACTGAAAGTCTTGAATAACTTGAAAAGTTGAAGCTTCAAATGTCTCAGAAAAAAATCTCATAGAAAATCTTTTCTAGGAAATGTTGAAACATTAAAAATTCTTAAACATAAAATTTTTATGTTTATAAAGAAAGAATTAAAATATGGCGCTAAAAAAGGAAAGAAAATACTATTTTTTTATTACTCGTATACCTACACAATAATAAAGTTTTATTTAAACATGTGTTATTTATATACTGTTCCTCTTTTTATTATCTACATTTTTTGCTTTAAACAAAATTTTATTGTTAATTTTGTCACAAATAAGAATATTTACTTATATTAATTTATAATAATGTAAAAAATTTACATATTTATTTTTATGAGCATCTATATATGGGGCATTCCACGTCAATTCGCGAGGGATCAAACCTCGACCTTTTCATTTTTGATGGCGGCTCGTTTTTTAGCAGGTCTTTACGAGTACTATACCCATGTAAGAGCGTTTCTGTAATAAATGTAGCGTTTTCGAAATAGAGTCTGTGCAAAATAAGGACTGCAAGATTTTCAATGAATTTTCTCGCCTATTAGATAACGTCTAAGAAAAAAATTCATTGAACATAAAATACTCTATTTCGATCATATTTAAAAAAAGTGTGCAAGTAGAAACTTGCACATTGCTTCCTCATAGTTTTTAAGTGTGCAAGTAGAAACCTGCGCATTGCTTCCTTATAGTTTTTAAGTGTGCAAGTAGAAACCTGCACATTGCTTCCTTATGGTTTTTAAGTGTGCAAGTAGAAACCTTCGCTCACAAAGCTCCTCTATGAGGAAGGTTGTATTTTATTTGATGTATAATTATTAGTATTTATTTGTTTTGGCTTCCTCATAGAGGAAGCTTTGTGAGCGAAGGTTTCTACTTGCACACTTAAAAACCATAAGGAAGCAATGTGCAGGTTTCTACTTGCACACTTAAAAACTATGAGGAAGCAATGTGCAAGTTTCTACTTGCACACTTAAAAACTATAAGGAAGCAATGTGCAGGTTTCTACTTGCACACTTAAAAACTATGAGGAAGCAATGTGCAAGTTTCTACTTGCACACTTTTTTTTTATTGTGATAAGCTTTATTGCGACTAATATCTGTTATACTAATATCTGTTATACTATTACAAAACAATGTGCAAGTTTCTACTTGCACACTTTTTTATTATCCTAAAACATTATTTTTTGAAGTCTCAATTATTGAGACTTGAGATGTTCTAACTATCCCCCTTAGAAAGAGATGAATAGTGAGTAAAGTTTAAAGTTAACCGACGTTTGTAAAATCACGACAATAGATTTCCTCGTCACCCATGAGGTACTATTGTTGACGCATTTTTTTTTAATGGTTAATTCTTAAAGTATTAATATCTTCTTAAAATGACATTTATTATGTGAACCTAGCTTCGTATATAATTATCGTATACAATCATTGGGGGCATTCAGAAGCACAACCGCTGACTGAGCGCTCAGTGAGCTCTTGCATCTGATAGGCGTAAATTTTTAGATCTAAAGAAATATCCCAATCAGATACAAGAGCTCACTAAGCGCTCAGTGAGCGGTTGTAGTACTGAATGGGAACATTTTTTATAAAAATTTGATTGATCAGTTCTCGTGTTACACACATTTGAAATTTGGGAGAATTCGTACATACATAGAAGCTTTATAAAACTGGATCTAATCAACCAAATCTTAACCAATTATATATGAAATAGGGGTAGAAAAGACTGAAGAATATAATAGAATTAGAAAAGTTGCCAATAATTAATACTAAATTGTCAAAAAATATCAATTTATGAAAAGTCTCAATTGTTGAGACCTGAGATGTAGCCTTTAAAGGTTAAAATTTTAAAATATTGGCAATTTCTCTAATTCTATTATATTCTTCAGTCTTTTCTACTCCTATTCCATATATAATTGGTTAAGATTTGGTTGATCAGTTCTGGAGTTATAGAAATTTCGGTAAATTTGGCACATACATACATACACACATACATACACACATACCAACATTTTTTAAAATAGCGATTTTTCGACGTTTTAGAACATTCTAAACACATTGGCAAAAGCAACTAAAAAAAAATTTTTTTACGAAAACAAAGCTTCCTCTATGAGGAAGCAAAAAATTACTCAAAATTTTTATAATAATATTGTTAAACAAATAGAGGAAAAAACACAAAAAAATTTGAATATTTCAAAAACCCCATTTCCTATTTTTTTTTTTTTTTTTTTTTAATTTATAGGCAATATTCTGGGGAGTATTAGAAAATTTTTAAGACTGGTCCGAAGTTGCGCAGAAATTTTGAGAAGTTTTTATAGATTTTTTTGTAAGGCAGACAGAGGTATCGTGACTTCGCATGGACTTGCGCGCGGCCTCAAGCGGACTCGAGCTTCAACACGGTATAACCAGTAAGTCAACTTGACTAATTATTCTGCTTTGCGCCGATCCGTACTGCGCATCGACATGTTGTTGGGCACGCTATGGTCCCGGTTTTATTTACACTCTCACTAAGAAGGGCCTATAGATATAAATACACGTACAAAGTCACTTAAGCCCCTTGCACAATAGGCGATAGCGATAGCGATAGCGACAGCGACAATTAGCGTCTCTTCACGTCACTGATTTCATAAAGTTTTCCAATATTTAACCTGAAACGTACGAAAATCCACTGTGGCGTCACACCGACTTTGCACTACTACAGATACAAAAGTCTTCTGATTGGTGCGCCTAACAACATGTCGATGGGCAGTACGGATCGGCGCAAAGCTGGGTACAAAACAAAAAATTAAAATGCTTTGAAAAAAATATGTAATATTATATATAATGTAAAAAATATAAAATTGCTATAAATATATTTTTATGTTAGTCCAAATTTTTTTAAATAATGTTTTAAAAAGCGTCATATTGAACATAAACGAAACGCCATCTCATTTGCTCGCGGGACTTGTGACGTCACCACGACAAAACTCGATGACATCTACATAAGAGAAACAGTGTCAGTGTTAACCCGTTGACTGTGTATGACGGCTATAGCCGCAAAAACAGAAGTGGCCAAGAGTGTGTATGACGGCTATAGCCGCAACGTAGAAAAAACAAAGTAAAAATTTCTGAATTTGCTTGAAACTTGTTACTCGGGGGTTTCTGGGGTCGCTGATTACGAATCCGAAGTCAGATGTACAAAATTCAAAATGGCGGATCAAAATTACAAAAAAAGGTCTGATTTTCATGAAATTTGGTACCCTTATGTTTTTTGGGTCTCTGAATCCGAATATGAAGTCAGATTTTCAAAATTTAAAATGGCGGATCCAATATGACAGATCAAAAATAAAATTTTGATCCGCCATATTGGACCCGCCATTTTGAATTTTGTAAATCTGACATCATATTCGGATTCAGAGACCCAAAAAAATATAAGGGTACCAAGTTTCATAATAATCCGATGAACTTTTTTTTCAACACACTTTTCAACACACTCAACGCCCAAATAGTAAAATTCTCTTACACAGCCAATGGGTTAAATAATTGTTTTAAGACAAGATATCATATCAATATAAAGTAAAAAGTGTGCAAGTAGAAACCTGTACATTGCTTTCTTATGGTTTTTAAGTGTGCAAGTAGAAACCTTCGCTCACAAAGCTCCTCTATGAGGAAGCTTGTATTTTATTCGATGTATAATTATTAGTATTTATTTGTTTTGGCTTCCTCATAAAGGAAGCTTTGTGAGCGAAGGTTTCTACTTGCACACTTTAGAACCATAAGGAAGCAATGTGCAGGTTTCTACACAACTTAAAAACTCTAAGGAAGCAATGTGCGGGTTTCTACTTGCATACTTAAAAACTATGAGGAAGCAATGTGCAAGTTTCTACTTGCACACTTAAAAACTATGAGGAAGCAATGTGCAAGTTTCTACTTGCACACTTTTTTTTATTGTGATAAGCTTTATTGCGACTAATATCTGTTATACTAATATCTGTTATACTATTATAAAACAATGTGCAAGTTTCTACTTGCACACTTAAAAGCTATGAGGAAGCAATGTGCAATTTTCTACTTGCACACTTTTTTATTATCCTAAAACATCATTTTTTGAAGTCTCAATTATTGAGACTTGAGATGTTCTAACTGTGTAAAAACTTTTTTAAAAAGAACCTTTTTACCGATCATCGCCAAATTCAATACCAACCTTCCTTAAATGATACTCTATCAATTAAAAACAAATTCAGCCCGATATCTCAATATTTGCGAAAGTTAGAGCAACCACGGACATTTCTAAAAAAAATTGAAAATTAAAAAAAAAAGAACTCTTTTAAGGATCATCGCCAAATTCAATACCAACCTTCCTTGAATGATACTCTATCGATTAAAAAAAAAAAACAGCCCGATATCTCAATATTTGCGGAAGTTAAAGCAACAACGGACATTTCTAAAAAATTCAAAATTAAAAAAAAAAGAACTTTTACCGATCATCGCCAAATTCAATACCAACCTTCCTTGAATGATACTCTATCGATTAAAAAAAAACTCGATATCTCAATATTTGCGGAAGTTATAGAAATTTCGGTAAATGCGCGCGCGCGCACGCACGCGCGCACGCACGCACGCACGCACGCACGCACGCGCGCACGCACGCACGCACGCACGCACGCACACCACATACATTTTTTAAAATTGCAATTTTTCGACGTTTTAGAACATTCTGAACACATTCATAAAAACAAAAAACAAAAATTTTTTTTACGAAAACAGCTTCCTCTATGAGGAAGCAAAAATGGTTGATTCGGGCTTTGTAAAAGGTAATTCCAATAATTTACCAAAAGTATACATGTTTATGGTATGTGAATATGTGAAAAATAATGACAATTTTAATGCTGCTGAGGTCCGCAATGCAAAAATGAACGTGTGTTATAGTTTTTAACATAAGAAAATATATTAAAATTTGATTATATTTATCTTTTACAATATTGTTAATATCCTTACACATTTATTTGTTATTTTAGTTCTTCCCGACAAAAATATGGAGATTCTGTAATAGGTTGTTTGTGTAAAAAGAGAAAATTTAATATGTACAGTTAAAGCCAAAGTTTGTTCTGAACACCGAGTTCGGAATAAAACATATTCTGTTATTGTAACAGTTAATGAAGAAAATGAATCAATTATTAATGTGGAATGTCAAGATTGTGCTGATTCAAGTTTTGATCTATAAATCTATGATTTTGTATATAAGTTTACTTAATGTGTATTATAACAAATATTAATTTACTTATATAATTTATTTTACTATAGGCGGTTGCAAGCACGCAATAGCTTTTGTGATGTGGATTCACAGGCGTTCTGAAGATCCATCTCCTACAGATGTACAATGCTACTGGAAAAAACCTGTATTAGCAAATGTTGGAACAGCGAGACAATTTATCGAAGCCAAAGATTTGGGGGAGACATCTACTACTTCGTCCGAGCCTCAAGACGTACCATCTAAGGAGTATCCTTCTTTTCTGATGACTATCCTTGACATAGCTAAAAAGAAAAACTTAGATAGTCAGTTATCAAGACACCATTATGTTATATATCCGAAAGACGTGTAACCTTAATATCATTAAATAATGGTTGATTACATTACATTGAATAATGGTTGATTTTGTAAAAGAAGGAAAATCTTTGGCTTCGATAAATTACCTCGCTGTTCCAACATTTGCTAGGTAATACAGGTTTTTTCCAGTAGCATTGTACATCTGTAGGAGATGGATCTTCAGAACGCCTGTGAATCCACATCACAAAAGCTATTGCGTGCTTGCAACCGCCTATAGTAAGATAAATTATATAAGTAAATTAATATTTGTTATAATACACATTAAGTAAACTTATATACAAAATCATAGATTTATAGATCAAAACTTGAAGCAGCACAATCTTGACATTCCACATTAATAATTGATTCATTTTCTTCATTAACTGTTACAATAACAGAATATGCTTTATTTCGAACTCGGTGTTCAGGACAAACTTTGGCTTTAACTGTACATATTGAATTTTCTCTTTTTACACAAACATAACCTATTGCGGAATCTCCATAGTTTTGTCGAAAAGAACTAAAATAACAACAAATAAATGTGTAAGGCATATTAACAATATTGTAAAAGATAAATATAAACAAATTTTAATATATTTTCTTATGTTAAAAACTATAACTTACACGTTCATTTTTGCATTGCGGACCTCAGCAGCATTAAAGTTGTCATTATTTTTCACATATTCACATACCATAAACATGTCTACTTTTGGTAAATTGTTGGAATTACCTTTTACAAAGCTCGAATCAACCATTTTTTACTTTATCTCAAGAAACTCGAATAAAAGTATAAACTCTTTACTCCGCTGTATAACACCGTCTCAAACTTCTCGTCGTGACGTCACATCACCTTCGGTTAACTTCGGGCGTTTCCGGGGCATCATCGGATAGTTTGAATATTCAAGTTTTAAATCGCTTTAATTATTAATAAATTCACGTTTTTTTTTTTTAAGCGAAAAAAATTATTTGCAATACAATTTATGTACAAACTATCATATTATGATGTTTTTCAAAAATCGTTTTTAACCCAATCAGTCAAGTTGACTTACTGGTTATACTGTGTTGAAGCTCGAGTCCGCTCGAGGTCGCGCGCACGTCCATGTGAATAGAGACCCTTTACTAGAGACTGGCCATTCGAGGATTCCGCGTGATTGGTGCCCACAAAATGACAGCACCAATAAGGAACGAATTCACGTGCAACGGATGGCAGCGATAAACAAACGCGCATACATATAACGAGTTCACGTATTTACACACACACATACGACTTCGCCGCCATTTTGTGGTCGCATGCCTAAATTTGGCCAGTCTCTAGTAAAGGGTCTCTACATGTGAAGCCTCGGTACCTGTCTGCCTTACACAAACAAATCTATAAAAAATTCTCAAATTTTCTGCGCAACTTCGGACCGGTCTTAAAATTTTTCTAATACTCCCCAGAATATTGCCTATAAATTTCAAAAAAAAAAATATATATATATATATATTTTTTTTTTGAGATGTTCAAATTTTTTTGTGTTTTTTTTTACTCTATTTGTTTAACAATATTATTATGAAAATGTTGAGTAATTTTTTTTTAATATGATCGAAATAGAGTATTTTATGTTGAATGAATTTTTTTCTTAGACGTTGTCTAATAGGTGAGAAAATTCATTGAAAATCTTGCAGTCCTCATTTTGCGCAGACTCTATTTCGAAAACGCTACATTTGTTACAGAAACGCTCTTACATGGGTATAGTACTCGTAAAGACCTTCTAAAAAACGAGCCGCCATCAAAAATAAAAAGGTCGAGGTTTGACGCCTCGCGAATTGGCGTGGAATGCCCCATATGTATAGCATTTATAATGCATATATACAGGCACTGGATTCCGTAAAGCGTATATGCGCGCATTTTCTATAGTAAACGTTACACATGCTATAGATAAATGCGCGCATATGCGCTTTACGAAACCCAGGGAGGGTGTCTCAGATTTTTCATATAAACTGTAATAGTAGTAGTATGTTCTATGAACAGAAATAAGAAAAAAATGTTATATAAACATAGGTCTCAAAATGCTTTATTAGAAAGTTAGACTTTGATATTAAAGAAATAATAACGGTCTTGCCGGTCTAGATAAGTGACACGGCGTATACATAAGAGATATGCCATTCGATGTTTATCTTATCTGCTTCTTCTAGTCATATTTATTATTTGAGATGATTAAAGGCAATCATTAAAAAAAAACTTGTATGAATACTAGTAACGAGCAGTACTTTGTAGTTTGTAGAACATTATCCCAAAATGCCACAAATTTTCACATTTTCACAAACGAAGAATACACGGATATTTATTTTGTGTATGGTTTGTGTACAGGGAATGCAAGGGGAGTTCTATTAGAGAATATCAACAGATTCCTTAACAGAAGAGTGCCGAATCACACAGTCTTTATCAATGCTTGACGGATTCAAAGTTTGGGGTGATAAATTCTATATTATATCGATGTATAGCTTATATTGACATGGGTACGCGACACTTTGAAATGCAAATTTAAGTGAAATTGTTTCTTACACATTTCATATTTTTGCTATAACTTTCTAATAAAACAAACAAAACCTATATGTTTACAAAACATTTATTTCTGCTCATAGAATATACTATTAAAGGTAAAATCTAGGAGACACCTTATATACATATAGATATATATTATAATTATATTGTAACAATAGTTAACTTTTAAAACATTCAAAATATTCAGAAAACTCTTGATTTTAAATAATATTTGGTCTGAATAATAATTACATTTTAAACTTCGAGATTTTTTTATCACACATTACGAGTAATTTGAAAATGTGTCTCCAATACATCACTATAAGAACGTACCTCTGTATCAGCAGAATTAAGGACAAAACAATTCACGGTATCTTGAACATTATCTCCTCCCCCTTGATCACTCACGTTTCCATACGTCTGTGTCTTCAGATAACGATTAGCAACTTCAGCAGGCACATGACTATAATATCGCGAATGTGGTGGCTTCATAAATACCGCAGAAGTATCAAAGGGATCAGAATACGCAGGAGCCACGTTACCAGGAAAATTAGCATATGTTCTGCCTTCCTCATCCTGCCAGGAAAACCTCTCTCCATCGATAGGTTCATCCAGAATGTTAATTACTCGTTTACATGAGACTTTTTGATCGTAGATGCTTATGTTTGCCGATTCCTCGGCGGACAAATCGATCAGAGTATCTTCTTGGCTAATGTCTGAGGTCGATGACACTTGCGAGACCTTGATAGGGCTCGACCTAGCATCGTTGTGCAATTTCGTGTAATTGAATTGTTTTCTGGTACGTGGAGTACCACAAGAGAATTTCTTTTTTGTCTGATTGTCAGCCGAGGCTGCCACCAGTACATCCGGAGGATCCATTGGATTTCTTAAATATACATCGTCGATGTAAACGGGGCTGCCCCAGCTCTTGCCAAAGGGCGCTCCATGTCCTGTATGAATGAAAGAATTCTCCAATGGCTTGCTAATGTCTTCTGGCTGCTTTCGGCGCATTGGATCAACCAGACAGCGCGGAAAATGCGCTATTTGAAAAGTTCGCTGATTTTGACCTTTCCACCAGTAATTTTCCGGGCGCCCGTCGATGATTGCAATCTGGTCTCCCGTCTCGATGGACATTTTGCCGGCCTCCTCGAAGGCGGTTAGAGCCTTCATTACAGACGGTACCATACTAGTCAAGGACTCTTTCAACGAAGCAAATGTCGGTCTCTCTGAAGGTTCTCTCGCCCAGCAACGAAGCATCAGCTCGTATATATATGGAGGCATTGCTTCTGGCTCGTGAAGCCGCTCGCCTTCGCGATCGATTTTACGCAAAATTTCGGAACCGTTCAAGCCCAGCCAGGGTTCCTCGCCAAACGTTAACATCTCCCACAGTGTCACACCAAACATCCAGACGTCTGACGCGTGACTAAAATGTCGAGCCTTGAGAGACTCGGGGGCACACCAGGGAAAAGGTACTTTTTTATGTTCTGTCATGACATAGCAGTCTTCTTGTTGAGGAAGCGCTCTCATCAAACCGAAGTCGCCGATTTTGATTTTATCGATGGTACTCAACAGGACGTTTCTGCATGCCAGGTCGCGATGTAGAAAACGCTTCGCTTCTAGATACGCCATACCCGTGGCAACTTGTAACGCATAATTACAGAGCGTAAGAATCGAGATTCTGTCGCATTGCTGTCGTAAATAATCAAGTAATGCGCCTAAAGGTGCGAGCTCAGTCACCATCATCATCGGCTGCGACAACACCACACCATACAATCTAATAAGATTATGATGATCCAAAGTGTGCATTGCCTGAACTTCCGAAACAAAGTCTTCTATAACACTCGGCTGTGTGAGGGCATCTGCTTTAAGGACTTTCACAGCGACGGGCAAAGTTCGTCCTGAAGGAGAAGTCCATTCCCCTCTTCTCACTACACCAAAGCTTCCATCGCCTAATTTAACGGACAGTGTCACATCTTTGTCTTGTATGAGACATGTCAGCACCGAGGAAGTTTCGATCGGTTGCGACGATCGCTTGTTGCTTTTACTGCTGCCACCAGGTTTAATTTTGGTAATTAAACTCTTCTTCCATTGGGCGTTTCGTCTCTTCTTTACCGCATCCAACAGACGTCTGACGCCAGGTTTACCTAGACCAATCTTCTCCAAATCTTCTGCTTGGACGTAATCAAAATGATGCAGACGAGTAATCTGTAGATCGTCTCGAATTCGTGTAAAAAACTGAGAGAGCTGCACATCATGTAGCAGTTCCTGAAGCCACTCTGTACCTTCCTCATCCGCCATAATATCTGTATTTCTTTATTTAGTGAGATATCTTATACTCAGAAATATATGGATGTCTTCAATACCTATATATAGGAACCTAAAAAAGAGATATAACAATTAAATTTGCGTCGATACCCTTGTATGTTTGATCGATGTATCCTACTATTCATATATTTTAAATTTTATAATCTATCCATTATAAAGAGCTTAGAGCCGTGACTGGATGTTCGTGTTGATAATAATATTTCTGTGTGAATTTTTAATACTTATTCCAATTCAGTTAACTACGCGCTAATTTCTCCGTCTTGAAACACAGTTCTAGTTTTGTTGGAACAGTAAATTCACATACTTAAATCGATTAATCAATCGATTTAAGTAAATTTAATGTTGTACTATGTATGTACTATGTACTGCTCAAAACTTTATAACAAAACTACAAAACTATGGCTGTGTTTCAAGATCAAAAAATTTTCGGCGCAGTTCACTGAGTTCGAATAAGTATTAAAAATTCGCACAGAAATATTATTATCGATACGAACATCCAGTCACGGCTCTAAGCTCTTTGTTATTTAGGTGATTTTAAATCATACAAGCCTTCTCTTGTATCATTATTACTATCCATTATAATTGTTTCAACTTTTATAGATTTTAAATTTAAATTTTGAATTCTAATGGGCAATCTTAATAAGCAATCTTAGTAAGCAATCTTAATAAGCAATCTTAATAAGCAATCTTAATATAGGTACTCTTAATAGATGATCTAGATGAAAATTCTTCAACAGAAACCTTCAAGTTTTAGTTTCTTAGATTGTAGAATTTTTAAATTTTTATATATGTTTAATAAAAATTTCGATCCTTGTAAATTTTATTTTCATAACTTAAAGTTCTTGATATCTTTTATAGATTATTGATATTTTAATTTTATAAAGCCTTAAACCTTTAATTACAAACTACTCTAGAAGTAAGACGCTTGTTATGTATAACTGAACTACAGCAGTTACTATGTATGGAGTACTCTCGCGCGTTTTACAGGTTGTTTATATAATGTTATTTATATAAAGTCAGCCAACAGTGGATTGCTAAAATCATTCCCGTAAAAAAACGAAGTAAATACTGAGCGCCTAAAAGCGCTGACGTAATAGGAATTTTTGTGGAGGTCTTACAAGCGCAGTCAAAGCGAGACAAAACCTTAAAAAAACCAAAAAGTCGATTTTTTAAATTATATATTGGGTTAATGCTTAAAAATTTTTAATAAGGTAATTCTTTAGGAATATTTTGCCCTTTATCGGACTAAAAAATATTGAAGCTTTTAGCACCTGGAAAACAAAAAAATTGCAGGGTTGAACTCTTCACATTTTTCTTCGTGCTCTCCGTAAGCAAAATTTATTAATTTCCTTATATATTGACTGCAAGAGTTTAATGTTAAAAACTTTTATCGTTAACATTTTGCCAATCGTATAAGTTACATCCTAATTAAGTGCCGAGCACCACACAATTTTAAGGTATATTAAGCTATGTAAGCCGAATTTACTTAAAAGTGAGCAAAAATATTTTTAAAAGTAAAAATTAGCAAAAAAATAGCAAGTAATTTTAGTATTACTAATTTTGCTTCCTCATAGAGAAAGCTTTGTTTTCGTAAAAAAAATTTTTTTTTAGTTGCTTTTGCCAATGTGTTTAGAATGTTATAAAACGTCGAAAAATCGCTATTTTAAAAAATGTCGGTATGTGTGTATGTGTGTATGTGTGTATGTATGTATGTATGTATGTATGTATGTATGTATGTATGTATGTATGTATGTGGTATGTGTGTATGTGTGTATGTGTGTGTGTGTGTGTGTGTGTGTATGTGTGTATGTGTGTATGTGTGTATGTGTGTATGTGTGTGTGTGTGTGTGTGTGTGTGTATGTGTGTATGTGTGTATGTGTGTATGTGTGTATGTGTGTCTGTGTGTATGTGTGTATGTGTGTATGTGTGTATGTGTGTATGTGTGTATGTGTGTATGTGTGTATGTGTGTATGTGTGTATGTGTGTATGTGTGTATGTGTGTATGTGTGTATGTGTGTGTGTGTATGTGTGTATGTGTGTATGTGTGTATGTGTGTATGTGTGTATGTGTCTGTGTGTATGTGTGTATGTGTGTATGTGTGTATGTGTGTATGTGTGTATGTGTGTATGTATGTATGTATGTATGTATGTATGTATGTATGTATGTATGTATGTATGTATGTATGTATGTATGTATGTATGTATGTATGTGCCAAAACCGAAATTTCTATAACTCCAGAACTAATCAACGAAATTTTAAAAAATTATATATGAAATAGGGGTAGAAAAGACTGAAGAATATAATAGAATTAATAAAAATTGTTAATAATAAAGGGGTTACCGATTTCTGTTAAAAAAAGCAACCAAGTTTACTAAAATTTCTATAACTCAAGAACTGATTAACCCAATTTTAAAAAATTATATATGAAATAGGAGTAGAAAAGACTGAAGAATATAATAGAATTAATAAAAATTGTTAATAATAAAGGGGTTATCGATTTCTATTAGGCCTAAGTCCGATTCAGACTGTTGCGTCATTGGATTGGATAGTAGGGATCATTTTAGTAAAAACATTAATTATTTAATTAATTTTTGTAATAGTATAACAGATATTAGTATAACAGATATTAATCGCAATAAAGCTTATCACAATAAAAAAGTGTGCAAGTAGAAACTTATTTTTCTCTTTTTCTTTACGAATGTATATTCTATTAACCTCGTACTGTTGTGAAGTTTGAAACCTTACGTTAAAAAAAAAACAATATTGGTGTACTACAGGGGAAACCATTTAAAAAAAAACGCGTCACCAATAGTACCTCATGGGTGACGAGGAAACCTATTGTCGTGATTTTACAAACGTCGGTTAACTTTAAACCTTAGTTTACTCACTATTCATCTCTTTCTAAGGGGAACAGTTAGAACATCTCAAATCTCAATAATTGAGACTTCAAAAAATGATGTTTTAGGATAATAAAAAAGTGTGCAAATAGAAACTTGCACATTACTTCCTCATAGTTTTTAAGTGTGCAAGTAGAAACTTGCACATTGCTTCCTCATAGTTTTTAAGTGTGCAAGTAGAAACTTGCACATTGCTTCCTCATAGTGTTTAAGTGTGCAAGTAGAAACTTGCACATTGCTCCCTCATAGTTTTTAAGTGTGCAAGTAGAAACCTGCACATTGCTTTTTCATAGTTTTTAAGTGTGCAAGTAGAAACTTGCACATTGCTTCCTCATAGTTTTTAAGTGTGCAAGTAGAAACCTGCACATTGCTTATTTTACAATGGCATGATAGCTTAATCTTAAGCTATCTAGCCCTTCGTAACTTTTTAAGGAGGTTGTAAGGCTGAGGTGGGAAGTGAGGGGGGGTAACGCTTTTAACAAAGGAAACATGGAGTGCTGCCAATCTAAAACATTAAAATTTTAAACAATATTGATCTAAAATTTTGAAGAAATATGGAATGCAATGCAGTTAAATGCAAAGAATATAAATGTTAATTTATGTAAAAGTCTCAAATATAAACTTTTAATTTTTAAAACAAACTCTGGGATTAATGTCTCATCATATAGTACTATTTAGCATAAAAAAAGTTTGAAATTCGAGGTCCAAAAAATGGGCGAAAAAACAAATCTTTTTGCCATCACTCTTTATTACGATAAAACGTGCAAGATGATAAATCTTTATAATAGGTACTTAAGATAATAAGAATGTATGTTTTACATTAAATACAATGATTTCCTACAAAAGGTTTCTTTACTACAACCAATTACAATTAGTTGCATGTTTCTATTAGGCCTCAACGTCTCCAGAGTGGGTTTTTATGCCCTAGCACAAGTAGCAACGAAAAGATCACATCTGAAGATACATTACGAATCCAAGTCTCAATTGATACAAGCTGGAGTAAACGCGGTTCAGGTTTTCAGTATAATAGTTTAAATGGTTATACTGGAATCATCGGAAGGGAATCAGGTAAAGTCTTAAACTTCATAACATGCAATAGAAAATGTCGCTTGTGTGATAAAGGACATAATAAAGAAGATCACGATTGTCGCAAAAATTTTTATGGAAGTGCTATGGAGCCATATTCTGCTAACAAATTGGTTAAGGAAAGCTCTGTGTTAAAATCAGCAAATTTGGAGGTCGGTATTGTCGTTGGTGATAATGACAGTACCAGTATTGCTTCAATTAGGAAAAACAGCACACATAAAATTGTTAAATTTTCCGATATTAATCATATTTTAAAAGGCGTTAAAAGCATACTGTACAAACTTTTTACTGACAGAAAGACCCTGACAAGGAACTTACAACTGATTCAATCAAAAATCTACATCGTTGTTTTATTTATGCTTTACACCAGCACAATGTCAGAATTATAAGCTGCGATTAAAAATATTCCTTATCACGCATTCAATTATCATGAGAACTGTGGAAACTGGTGTGGTTTTTTTAAACAATTCTGAAAACTATCATCATAAAGTCATTTCCGGAGGATTTAAAAACGAAATTCTCTTCAATGAATTAGAAGTACTCTTTTCACAATTGTCAAGTAATTCAGAAAAATTTATGGCTGGAGCGTCGAGTCAGGCAAACGAAAGCCTAAATAGTGCTATGTCTGAAAAATGTCCAAAGTCACTTTGTTATAGCACAAGTGAATCTGCTGATTTTCGATTTGCTCTCACAGTCGGTGAAAAAAATGAAGGACGAAGCTTTGTGCAAAATGTAATAAATAAATTAGGTATGAATTGTAGCAAGCATTTGTCAGAATACATCAAATATGCAAACACCTGTGCCTAGGCTTAACAAGGCACAAACTCAAAAATTTAAACGAAGGCGAAATATTTTGCAAAAGCAACGAACTCAATTAAAAAATCGAAAAGAAACAACAGAGGGAAATACATATGAAATAAATTTAAGTCTTTTGGATATAAGTGCAAGCAAGAAAGATGATAATACCGTCAGTTCATCTGAGTGTATTGTACAAAAAACATTTACGTCTACCACGTATACTATTGTTTTTTTTTTTTTTTTTTTTTTTTTTTTTTTTTAGAAACTTCTGGTTTGCACTTATATTGAAATTACATAGCAATTTGAAGTATATTGTACTTCACTGAGAATTATTTTAATACTATAATCATGCGAGCACTTAATTCGTAGACGATCAGGTGACGAAACTTAGTGCTCGGCGCCAACGGCTGATCTAAGTTAATTATCGTAATTGTTTTCCTGTTAGCAATAAACTCAGATCTTGAAATATTTTGATATGTGTTCTAGATCATTTTAGTAACAAATATATGCAGCATATATACATATATTCATGCAGCAAGTTTTTTAAGTGTTGGTGTCGAACGCGACGGTGCTGTGTTCAGTATATAGTGGTATATTTTAAAAAATGTTATATTCTGTCAATGTTTTATCGTTATCTTAGAGCACTTAATTAGCACTTAATTATAGTGTGCTTGTCTTCTATATAGGACCATTTTCTGATATGGGAGGGTTCAGCTTGCCATTAAGCTGGGCCCCTATTTTTTACGCGATTTCCTGCTAAATGGTTTAAGCACCAAAATTCGGATTAGGGCACTTAATTATCACCTAAATAGTACTAAATTTTTTACCTAGTGCGAACTTGATTTGCGATAGTGGGGGTCCAGCTTAATAGAGGTAAAAATTCACATGTAACCATTATTTGTAAATAAAATTATATCACAAAGTTTATGCCATTCTGAACATATTGCATTCTCCTTACAACCTCCTTAATGGAGCAAAAAAATTACTTTTGAAAGCAAAAATTAGCAAAAATTAGCAAATTAATTGTGTATATAAACTGATAATTTGACTTACAATAGTTACAATTAAATAGCTTAATATACCTCATTTTCCCGTATCCCCCCTTAATGACTTTCTTTTTTTCTCTAATTAATATAGAGATCCCTGGGGCTTTATGTTTCTTAAGTCTAAGGTTCTAGAAGAAAAAAGAGTAAGCAATCTCATAAGCCTGGTGCAAAATAGCAGATTAAAATTGACAATTTATTGTTAGCCTCGAAAAGACTAAGAAACCCTAGCTGGGAATCACAGAAGAACTTCTTAAATATAGATGACGTTAAAGATTAACTTATTGTTAGTCCCACTTGCCATTGTTACTGCTACCAGATACTTGTCTTATAATTTTTTTTAATATTGCGTTCAACTAATTAACCCTTTGACTCAATGACAGAAATATGCGCAAAAAAAAAAAAAAAACTGGCCAGGACTGTTCATGATGGAAAAATCCGCGCATTCAAGAAAAGATACTTTTAAGCAATTAGAACAGGACCCTATATCTTTATGTTTTTGGAGTAGCTAAATTCAAATCTGAAATCGAAATTGCGAAATACAAAATGACGGATCAAATGGCGGACCAAAAATGCAAAAAATTGGTCAATTTGCATAAAAATTTGTATTTAAGGGGGTCGTCTACTCAAGAGGCTGTTTTTTTGGGGGGGAATTTTTTGTAAGGAATCATAAGAATACACTTTGTTGAAACTTTTACATCATATTTATTGATATTTGAAGAGTATTTAGAAATTTTTCCAAGTTGATATATGGCCAAGAATCCGCTGTAGAGCGCCCCGACGACAGCTGCGTAAAAAAAAAGTTGTTGAACGGTACCCACGATTCCGGATCTCCAGTTCATCCTAAAAAAAAAAAAAAAAAATCCTCTTAATCTGTGGATGTGTGGCTATCGTGTGAACTAGAACCAAATAAAAATATTGAAATTTCAATTTTTGCCAACGTTTTGAAAATACCGAAAAATGAAACTTTTTTTCAAAACGTTGGCAAAAATTGAAATTTCAATATTTTTATTTAGTTCTAGTTCACACGATAGCCACACATCCACAGATTAAGATTTTTTTTTTTTTTTTTTTTTTTTTTTTTTTTTTTTTTTTTTTTTTTTAGGATGAACTGGAGATCCGGAATCGTGGGTACCGTTCAACAACTTTTTTTTTACGCAGCTGTCGTCGGGGCGCTCTACAGCGGATTCTTGGCCATATATCAACTTGGAAAAATTTCTAAATACTCTTCAAATATCAATAAATATGATGTAAAAGTTTCAACAAAGTGTATTCTTATGATTCCTTACAAAAAATTCCCAAAAAAGACCAAAAAAAAAACAGCCTCTTGAGTAGACGACCCCCTTAAGTTTTTGAAACCGCTAATTTCAAATTCAAAATCGAAATTCAAGAATTAAAAATGACAAATTCAATATAATGAGCAAAAAATTCAAAATATTCAAAATATTGTTCAATTGCATAAAAAGTTTTGAAGGGTTTTTGAAGCAGCTAATTAATGGTTTTTAAATTAAAATTTGTTAATTTCAAATAATGGATTTAATATAACGGCCAAAAAAAATCGCTTGGTTTGCATAAAATTAATGAGAAATTTTATAAATTTTTTCGCCATTTTAAATTTTGAAAAGAGGATGTTAAAAAAGTTTTTGGTCTTCCTGCGGAACTTTAGTTCACCGTAAAAAATTGTTGTTTGGGACCCACATGAACAAGAAAAATCAGTCTTACACCCCAGAAATGCGGGGAACATGTTACAATTGATGTTACATCGAGTTTCTTTGTGAAAGCCAAATATTCGAATACCACGCTAAAATTTTTCATGAATCGGATGCATTGCGAAGGTTTTTTTTATTATAATTGTTATCAAAAGGTTTTTAAAGTCTCTGATCACGAATCTATTATCCAAATGGCAAAATGTAGAGATGACAAATCAAAAATGGCGTCCTTGACATGTAGTTTTGTACTTAGGATTACATCATTCAAAAATTTTATCAAAATGAGTCTCAGCAGGCTTTTTCAGACATGCTGATTACGAATCCACTGATTAAATAAAAAAATCTAACATGGCGGATTCAAGATGGCCGATTCAAAATGTTTGTATTGCCGGAATAAAATCAGGTAATTCACTTATTTTATAGAAGAAAAATAAGTCTTTTGAGATCTTTCATAGCGCACTGCCAAAATAGAAAAAGTTCTAAAGAAAAAATAATTGATATACAATTTACCAGCTATAGGGGAGACCGGGGCTATCTCTGTCTACGGGGGCTATGTGTCCACAGTACTGCTATCTGAGGCTTTAAGAGACAGACGTCTCTACCATTTTAACAAATAGTTTTAAAATGCTCTACATAAGAGATTTAAACGTTGTTTGTTTTCTAGCGATGCTTCTCGCAGACGCTATATATGTTAAAAGAAAAGCGAAAACAATTATTCACATTTTTCGACGGTCGAAAAATTTGCTGTGCGACAGTAGTTTAACTCAAATTGAAGTAAGCAGTTCATAATATTATCAATTAATATATAGTTATCAGGTGTGAAAAGCGTCAGATCTTAATTCCGCATGATTTAAAATTGGCGACATATTAAAGACTGAAAAATGTCGTTGGGGCTATATGCCCTATTTTTGATGGGGCAATGTGTTCACACTTCAATGACAGATTATTCTTTTAAATAGATAATAGTGCGTAACTGCAAAAAAAGACTTTCCTTAAGACGGATAAGGTAGACATCCAATAAAATTATACTTAGAGTGATTAAAAGAATAAAAATCGAGCGAGAATCTTTTCGTAAAAACAGCGTTAGACTTTGGAATAAATGTTCGGGCTCTCACTCGCTACACTGGAAAAAAAAATTTAGTGTCTCCAACACAAAAATTTGGTTAAAATATGCCCAACAAAACTGTTTAGTTGCTGTAAACATTGTTGTTACAACGTAATACTTTTGTTATAGCAACCAAAAATCTTTAACTATATGAATTTTTTTATGGAAAACAAAAGTGTTTAGTAATGTAAATTGCTTTATTGCAACTTTATTGCAACCAAAAATTTTAATTACTGGAATCAAATATTTTGTTTGAAGATATTAATTTTTTTATGATTTATATATATAAATCAAAATATATATAAACATTATATATTTAAATTATGTGTATATACTATGTGGGGTAGGTTGTCAGGAGTGAGCACGCTCTAACTGACAATCTTGAATGTTGGAGAAGACCCGCTGAGCTGCATTAGATATAAGGTCGATGTCGAATATTCCTTACGAGAGAAAATACCGGCGATGCGCCGCGTAGCGGGGTGAGAAAACATCTTAACTAACTGTTTAGTTAAGACGTTTTTTAACAGCAACAAAATATTTTTGGTTGCAATAACAAAAGTGTTACGTTGCAACAACAAAACATAAGTAACACAGATATTTGTTTACAGCAACTAAACAGTTTTGTTGGGCATATTTTAACCAAATTTATCTGTTGTTACAACAAAATTTTGGTTTGTACAACAAAACATTTTTCCTAGTGTACTGTAAAAAAGTGACCTATGAGCAGCTACTTGATCCTGCGATTCAAGAATTGTTACCAAATTTTTATTTTAAAAATACACGTCAAGTTAAATATATAAGTTTGTCTTAAATTATTGAGTATTTTCTATTTTAAACGCTGCCGAGGATAAAGTAAAAGCCCCAAATACGAAAAAAAAGAATTGAGGGGACAAAAGAAACTCGTCACATTGATTTTGCAACGGACTCAAAATCAGTTTGATGCTACCGTATATAAAGAAAAGTCAGCTCCACGCAGGAATCCTGTCAAAAAATCTACACAAAGTGCCTACTACTGCTCTGACTACAACGACTAAGCAGTTTTTTCAATATTATATATTAATAATAAATAATATTATAAATAAGTATACAAATTAATATAAATAATGTGTTTTTTATTACGTGGACGGATAGCCCCTCGAAAATGGACAGACAGCCCCGCATATGGGACTGTCTACGCTTGACTTGTCCACTTAAAAAATTTACCTCTTTAAGGAGGTTCGCCTACTATTCTGCTATTCTCGAGTCAAAAATGCGATTGAATAATAATGTCATTACAGCGAACTCGAATTATATGCAATATTAGTTAATGAATTGTGGATGTTACTTATGTACTTCATTCTTCGTAAATTATTAGTGTAATTTATTAGTATAAATTATTAGAATATTAACAAATATATTCCGAAGTATGAGAGCGTCAACGACTCGGGAATCGTTGTCAGGTACTTATTATCTAACTGTAAAGTAAAAGAAAAATCATAAATAATTATGAAAACCTATAGGTATAAATAATTGTCAGAGAATACTAAAGACTTAAAATGATTAATACATTAATGATTGCGTGTCGTGGATTCATGATTAGTTAAACATATTGTTTGAGGTTGGGCTCGCATCAGCTGCGGCGTTGCCAAGTCTGTCACTGCTAATTCAATCCGCGAAATAAAAGTAAACTTTGTGACAATAAAGCTTTAAATCTACGGTAAAATCCGATTTATAAATTTACACAATCCTTGATGTTCCATCTGTCAAATGCTAGTTTTTCAAAGTCCTAAGTTGACTAAGGGTGTACTAAATCAGTGATCATCTACCTCAGAGCGACCGGTCGCGACCATTTCTCATGAGGCGATAGGCTCAAAGTGGTCAACTTCTGAATAGTATTACAAAAAAAACCACGGTTAATGTTGCTCAAATTTTTGGATTATTTGTGTAAAGTGTTTATGTAAATCATATAAAAAAATTAAAACTGTAAGTTGACTTTCAATTAATAAGCGAACCTCCTTAAAATAGTAAAAGATAAACAATTCTACTTATTCTAATTCTAATTATGTTTTCACCGACTCATATATGTAAAATATTTCTGCCTTTTTTCTTTTCTTTAATTTGCATACTTTTACATTGCCCACTGAATATTGTTCTTCCAGCGATCAATTTTATGATATTTCGGCGAAAATTTTCGTAAATGTGGATGTAAGTCGCGACAAGGATAGTTTTACCGCTTTTTGTTTATAATAATTTTCTTGACAATTAATTTTATCTAGTGACCAAATTATTGTTACACTAAATTGTTTGTTATTTAGATTGCTTGAAAAGGACTCAATCATAGGGGTTGAAACGTCGTAACGTTTCAATATACGTATTGCCAATTGCAGTCGTGAACAAAAAACTTTTCTAATTCTAATTATGGTTTTTTTTAATAACAAGGTTGAAAGACTTCACCATTAAAATGTTTAGCCAAATGTCTTTATTAGTTTTTTAGTCAACTTGAAAAAAGCATAAAGTGTAGACAGTCCTGGTCTCCCCTATTAGTAGCGCTTCGGGTCATAATATTGATCGATAGAACTCTTCGGGGAGCTACCAGAATTCCCGCCAGAATTGCCGATTTCCGGAAAAAAAAATTTACCCCTCGGGACTTAGAAAATTTTCGACGTGCACACTTTGGGAGGCTGTAACTTTTGAAATATTAATCACAGCGCTTCGGGTCATGATAGTCTTCGATAGAACTCTTTGGTAGGCTATCAGAACTCCCGCCAGAACTGCGGGTTTTTGAAAATTAGTGCAACTTTGAAATTGTGTTCCACTTTAACATCGATTTTTGGGGTTATTTGAACGGAACTCTTACTAAAATCTATAGGGAACTCTAGAACTCATTGAAATCTTTCTGAATCTACCGTAAAAAAATGATTTTTGAAAAAAAAGGGGAAATTATTGGTTTCACTTTATCATCGATTTTTTAGGGTTATTTGAACGGAACTCTTAAAACCTATAGGAAACTCTAGAACTCATCGAAATCTTTCCGAATCTACCATAAAAAATTTATTTTTTCAAACATGGGGGGTGCCGTAAAGTTAGCCCCTCCATTTTTAAAATGGTGTTTTCATCACTTTAACTTTAAATGACGGAACTCTTTCTTAAATCGATAGAGAACTCTAGAACTCTTGCTGGGGCATCCAGAACTCTAATGAATTTTTTCGAATTTTGAAAAAGAGGGGCCAACTTCACAGACATAAAATAATACTTTTAAGAATTTCTTTCAATTTTTTTTAGGTCAGCGCCAAATTAATAAATTACTAAATTAATTGGGCGCCGACTTCAAAAAATTGAAAGGAATTCTTAAAAGTATTATTTTATACTTTTTTGAGCCTTTTTAAGTCGGTTCTATTTAAAAAAATTTTTTTTATATGCAGATTGGTGAAAAGAAGCGATTAGATAATAACTAAGATTATGTTATTTATAATGCCTAACATCTTTACACTGCAACTTATGTATGTAACTAGGTATAAATATGTTGGACATTATAAATAACGTAATCTTAGTTATTAATTGCTCTTTCCTCCCAATCTGCATATAAACAAATCCGATGTCTAGTAATCATTATGACGGAACAAGGTGAGACGCTGGTCAAAATCAGAGTTCTGGTCCTTCTAAAATTATTCTCGTATAGTTTTCATCATATTAATGCATTTTCTAAAGAGTTCCGAGCGTTAGGACCTTTGTGTTATATTTTAAAAAATTAGTATTATCCGAAAAGTATCATTATGTCAGAAGAAAATGAAATGCTGGTCGAAATATCAAAGTTCTGATTCTTCTAAACATATACAACAGTGCTAACACTTGGAACTCTTTAGAAAATGCATAAATATGTTGAGAACTATACGAGAATAATTTTAGAAGAACCAGAACTCTGACGGAAACTTTGTTCCGTCATGATTACTCTTTTCGGAAAATATTAATTTTTTTAAAATATAACACAAAGGTCCTAACGCTCGGAACTCTTTAGAAAATGCTTCAGTATGCTCAGAACTATACAAAAAATATTTTACATAATCCGAAACTCCGAGATTTCGCACAGCGTCTCACTCCATTATCTCTAAGTACGCGGCGATATAAATTTATTAAAAAATCATACAGCATTGATAGTGCCAGGACCTCTTTAGAAAATGCTTCAGTATGCTTAAAACTATTTGAAAAACATTTTATATAAACCGGAACTCCGAGATTTCGCACAACGTTTCACTTTGTTCTCTTTAAGTAGGGTAGAGCGGGGTCAAAAGTAATGCGGGGCGAAAGTAACAACTCAAATATCTATAGTTATAGGCATAGATGCGCATGCACACGTCCACTCAATACCCAGGTCGCAGGCGTTCTGAGACACGTTATAGCTTGTTCAGCTTCATTCGTTAACCAACAGACGCATAGATATATAGCTATTAGATATTTGAGTTGTTACTTTCGCCCCGCGTTACTTTTGACCCCGCTCTACCCTACTCGGCTCTCAGGTGGTATTAATTTATTTAGAAATCATACAACAATGCCCGGAACTCTATGGAAAATGCTTATGTATGCTCAGAACTATACGAAAAATATTTAAATTATATAAGCCGGATCTCCGAGATTTAGCACCTCAACTTATAGTATGCTTATTACATTGTAATTTTGTCTTTATTGCCTTATAATTAATTTTTTTGTTTTTATATGGCAGAACTCTTTATAGAACTCGTATAGAACTATAGATCTCGCAAAATCTGACATAATATAGTGACGAAACTCGTGTAGAACAAAGTGAGACGCTGTGTGGACCTGGCGTCTCAGTTTGTCCGGCCCAATTTTTTCTGTTTAATGGGCAAAACTATTGACCTATGGTATAGACTGCGTGATGTAAGTCGAAAGTGTGTATCAATGTACAAGAAGGACAGCAGACGATTGCGGCCATTATCTATCGTATTCTACACAACACTGTAATATTGGTCGAAAAGAGACAGAGATTGGCCGCACACGCGCTCTATCTGACTCATATTTTAGAACGTGTTTCGTATGCAAGTAAAGTAGGGATCGCGAAGTCCATACTATAGGTCGATAGGCAAAACTATTTGTTTATAACGTATCGGAAACTTTAGAACTATAATTGAAAAGGAAGCCAGAACTCTCAATAGTTTGTGAGTTTCCGCAAAATGAGATGCCAGATTCACACACACACACACACATTACATGACAAAAAAAAGCTTTTCTTTCAGCCTGTATTATTTAATAAACAAACATTTTTACATGTCCGAACATGTTCGACATTACATTTTCTTCCTAAATGTATAGAAAAACTATTTTTAAAAAATTATTTATACTTGCTGAGTAATTGTGTAAACAATTTACCGCACTCATCTTTTCTCACGTTCAAAAGTGTTATCTCCATTTAAACATTTTCTTGTTTTTCTTTTTGACTCTTATCTCTTACAACTTGTGCAAAATACGACAATTAATATCAATTATAATAGGATAGGATATAATCAAGTTGATTGCATATCCACTAATTATACATCCATTTTTAAGCAATTAATTTGTAGGTTTTTTAAGAATTTTTGAAATAATTTTAAAATTAGTAAACATTGCTATACTCCTTTGTTGCATAGATTTTTGATAAATTCTTATTGCAAATACACTTTCAAATGCGTTTTATGTATTTGGAGTCCTTTTTTACCTTCGTAAAATATCAGAAATTCTTAAAGCAAAGGATTCAGGCTACGGTCAACGTGACGCTACAAATGCTTCGAAGCATTTCTCTTCTCTTTTCTTTCAATGAAGAAAGAAGGAGAAGAAGAACGCTCCAAAGCATTTGTAGCGTCACGTTGACCGTAGCCTCAGTTGCAAAACTACATATTGTAGAACAAAACTACATATCTTTGGGTTCCATTTTCTCATTACTAAAATAACATGTTCAAATCATCTTTTTTTCTTCTTTTTCTTATAATTGGCTATCTTTTAATGCATGCTTTCTTTTAAATAAGATTTTTTTTTTTTTAATTATTCAAAAAAATATCAGTTTTTCATGACTGCGTTCCAAAATTCACTTTAGTTAACTAAAATGCTATAGTGTACGTGACATAAACTATAGATTTTAGTTACCCAGAGTGAATTTTGGAACACAGCCCATAATATTGATCGCTTGTAATTTTTGATAAAAATAAGAATTTTCTAAAATCGAAAGATCGTAGTTCGTATATTTGCAGAGATATAAGAAAAAAAATTATCAAAATCGATTCAGTGTGTTCTTAAGAACTTGTTAAGAAAAAGGTACATAAAAACCAAAGATATGATTTTATAGGAGAGTGCTTCGAAGATGTTGATCTTACTATTTGATCTTATGTCTCTTGTAATAATTTGTTTTTCTTTGTCTCAAATCACAACTTTAGCGGGCTCCATACACAGAGATATGTACGAGGGTAGTCTGAAAAATTTTGAGCCTCAATATGTTAGGCTGGGAAAAATGTATCGACTTAAAAGGAGACTATGTTGAAAAATAAAACTATGTTTCAAAACTTCAGACTACCCTCGTAAATATCAAGAAACAGTATCGTGATACCGTCTCGATAAGACATGTCTCAGATCATGTGTATTATACACACACCGCGACATGTAGCAGGTATCATTTGTCTCTAGTACTGAGTACATGATTTTTGGTTAGGTGTCAACTTGACAGTGGCGATTAGCGGGGATCTGCCGCGATATTACCATACACACTCGAAAACAAGCTGAGACATATCTCAGTATCATTGTTTCAGTCTCTATGTATTCCATCGACAGTGGGAGACTAGATTCATGTATCGATATTTGTTGATACTTATTGATACCGCATGAAACCTTCGAAGACATACCTAGACACAATGAGACATGTCTCATGAGACAGTGTCACGATACCGTTTCTTGATATATATCTGTGTGTGTAGTCAGCTTTTAAGTAGCCATTTAAGATATAGAAAGTTGCAGCGAATATTAAAAAAATATATATATAATATAATAAATATTATTCGAATCCTAGAAAATAAAACTGAATTATTGGACTTGACTCGGATTTTCAAATACAGATTGAATTTGATCTCATCTCCAGTTATATATTCATCTTCTTTTTTAGATACTTTAACATTTAACAATTATTTTACATAGATAAAAATGTACAGGAAACAATCCATTCTTTTTCAAAATAAAAAAAATTGACAAATATGTTGGTAATATTTGTGTGCTCTTTAAGCTCTTTTTTTATTTTTGCCTCCTATAACTGCAAGATATAACAATCAACAAGACAAACGATCTATAAATTACTGATCTGTTCAGACAATCTACCTTTTGTTAAATCCTGTATATAACAATTCAAAAAGATAGCTTTAAAAGAACACCAACCTGCGGATCTCACTTATGACATTTTCTTTTTTCCGAGAAGCGATGAATGCTAGAGGAGATTCACCCACGGAGAAACCGCCAGTTCCTCCGCTGAAGTTTTTTACGAAACATTTTCTAGAATGCTGTCTGTTTTAGGACGCTCAAGAATAACGTTGTCGGTCCTTTGTTCAATAAAAAATTTCCGATTATAAGCACTTTCACTCGACGATTTTCCAATGCAATACACATTCTCTGATTATTGCGTCCTAACCTAAAAGCATAACGATCACAGCTGGAGAAACGATCCCTATACGCGTACTTGATGATCGTCGTTAACGCAACTGCACAGTCGAAAGATCATTGATTGTGATTACTCGCAGCCGTCGACGATTTCACGCACGTACATACAAATACAAGGTAGAGCGGAGTATGTACAGTGAAGAGAAACGAAAAACTATAATGCTGGGTCTACAATGCGAGTCGTAGGTCGTAGGTTGTGGAAAATTGACCAATCACCATCGAATTTGAGGAGAATAATCGACTGTGATTGGTCAATTTCTTGCAACTCGCGACTTGAGACTTGCATTATGCTGGGTCTACAATGCGAGTCGCAAAGTCGTGAGTCGCAAGAATTAACCAATCACAGTCGAATTTGAGGAGAATAATCGACTGTGATTGGTCAATTCTTGCGACTCACGACTTTGCGACTCGCATTGTAGACCCAGTATTATTAAGCGGGGAGCACACACTTCTGCACAACGCATAATGCGTAAGCATAAGAAAATTGATTGGTCTATTTCCTTATGCACATGTGTACGGACCAATCAATTTTCTTATGTTTACGCATTATGCGTTGTGCAGAAGTGTGTGCTCCCCGCTTTAGGTGCGTTCGGGGAGACGCTATTAGCGCTGACAACGTCATTCTATCTCTGTTACTTACTAAAAGTTGAACAAGGACAGAGCACGCTCATAGCGCTAAAAGCGCGCTCCCCGTAGGGATCCTTTAAGCCCCTTGCACAATAGGCGATAGCGATAGTGATAGCGATAGCGACAGCAATAAGGTTGCCGACAAAGGTATAGCTTTGTCGGCAACCTTATTGCTGTCGCTATCGCTATCGCTATTGCCTATTGTGCAAGGGGCTTTAATGAGGGATGGGACATCGAGGCTGCAGAATGCGGATTGGTCGTCCGCCATTAATGGGATATTTCCGCTTTGAGTATATTTTAGTAAAGATAGTGTATAGTATATGTCAATTTATGACATATGACCACAGTATAACTGTACATACTGTGTTATAACTGATAAAGTGAGCAAGAGAAATTTTATTAAAATTGAATGTGATTTTATATTATCATTTTATACTGAGATGAGAATATATATATAGAGAATACATAACCTCAACTATAAATCATTAAATTAACTAATATTGATAAATATAAGCTCAGACTATCGCGTCAACATATTTTTAGTATAAAAATAATTTTCAAAATTGTTCTGTTTTTTATTCATTTATTGAATTTGCAAATTTGCTAAATTTATATAAAAACTTAAATTTATAAAAAAATTATTTATTGCATTATTTATTGCATTTATTAACTTTTTGTGATAAATTAAATTTATCAGTATTTATTGTTTGTTACTATTTACTCAATTACTTAATTTACGGAATTTATTTCATTTAATTAAGTTTTATTTATTTACTTCAATTTAATTGAAATAATTCCTCAATTAGAATTGAATTTATGTAGACATATTTTCGATACAGTTATTTTGTTTTATTAAAAAATGACGCGTAAATAATGCCTGCCGTCACTTCCGCTCCCATTAATGGCGGCTTTGTCCCATATCCCTCATAAGGATCCCTAGCTCCCCGAACCCAGCCATTGTAGACCCCGTATAATGCGGGGTCTACAATGCGAGTCGCAAGCAGTCGCAAGTCGCGAGTCGCAAGAAATTGACCAATCATAGCCGATTATTCTCCTCAAATTCGAATATGATTGGTCAATTTCCTACGACCCACGACCCACGACTCGCATTATATACCTATATATCTGGGGATATATGTGCCAAATTTCATGTGGATTGGCTTTAACAAAGTTCCTAGAAAAAACCTGCAAGTCCGCAATTATCATTGGTATTACCAGAGAGAAACCTGAGAGCGGCCATCCCGCTTCGGCGGACGCCTGTCCTAATCTGCCCTCTGAGAAAGTGGACGTCAACTATGTCGTTACGCTCGGTAACGATACATGGGTTCGTATCCGTGCTATGGTTCGTGTCCGAACTACTCAGATGGAGGGGATATACTGATCGCGCAAACCCCTCCTCTGTCCGTGTACGCTCGGCACTCGGTAAGCTTCGAGCGAGGAGAGAAGGGCAGACATACGATCTGCTGTCTCCTTCTCTCTTGAGCTATGACGTAGATGCTTAGCACGCGCCTTCTTCTTATGTTTTTTGGCTCCTGCCTCTACACGAGGTCAATACGGCCAGCTTTTTCCACTGTTCGTGATTACTAAGTCTGGTTGAGTGGCGAGGTCTAATTGGCAATTGCTATGCAGACAGTATCAGTCGCAGTACTTCAAAAAAGTTTTTCGTTTGGGTGGAACACGTCCGAACACGTTTGAACGTGTCGTCCGTGTCTTCACGCGAAACACGTCCGAACTCGCGAACGAACACGAATAGAATGCTTAGCACGCGCCGGCTATACCACGATGCCACGCATTTCGGGTATCGCATGGTGTAAGTAGACAGGTGAAGCATTCCCGACGCTGCGCACTCGTTCAGTTTTTGAGCCAATCAGCGCGCGACCAGTTTTGCAAGAAAAGCAATATGGCTGTTCCCCTCAGCGCGTCATCCGTTATGTCCGTTACCCATCGCGTGCGTCTGTTGTGAGGAAAAAATCGTGTGTGCGTAACCACAATATGTGTATGTAATCCAATCATAGCAGAGGAGTTTAAGAAATATATACTTTAATAAATATAAACTGATAAACAATTAAATCTACCTAACTTAAGCAAGGTAGGATAATATTTGATTAAAATTCCTGATTTGGTTACGCAAATTTAATTGTCATTATAGTTTATTTATGTATTAAACTTCTTTTTTCTGTCCTGATTTGGTCAAGTAGGTTTAACCCTTGAAGTGCATAGGTTTTTTCGGTACCTTCTAAGTGCATACGTGGCGGGTCTGTCACGTTTAACGCTATTTTTCCTTACCTTAAAGTATTTTAAAAAATCTAAAAAAATTCATGAAACATCTGTCTACATTGCAGTTGACGATTTTATAATAATTTTGATAAGCATCGTTTATTTAATATCTTCTGACAGGCTTGCAAGTTTTACAGTTACGAGCAGATATCACTTTGGCTCGGACGCCGTATGCAGCTTAAGGGTTAATCGTTTATTAGTTTATTCCATTTTTCCTGCCTTAGTTGGGTTACGTAGGTTTAATTGTCATTAATTTATTTATTTATTTAAGGTTTTATTATATTTCATTAAATATATATTTAAAGTTTTACGCATTTTTATTTCTTATAATCGAATTTCACTTTGAAGTGAGCGCCTACAAAACAGGTCGCCTCCTGATTGGTTTAACCGCCAAACCTGTCGCCATTATGCGCAATGCTTCACCTGTCTATTTACACCATGGGGTATCGCATCTCGTGTCTCGCCTCGCCGAGTGCCGAGTCTCGAGTTAGCAAATCGACGATGCGCTATACGCTACATTTGCGTTTATATTTACAAATTTTAATTATTATATATATATATATATATATATATATATATATATATATATGTATGTATGTATGTATGTATGTATGTATATATATATTTGAAATTTATAAATATATAAAGATTGCAAATATAATTAATTAAATAAATATTTATAAACATAAAAACTAAAATTCGTAAATGTAATGTATAGAAATCACCGTTCTATACATATGCTTTTCTATCTGAAAAAGTCTTACATTAAAAACCTTTACTTTAGCATAATAATATTTAAATTTAATATTTAAATGCATGCCAATAATTATATTATTAACTATTGAGAAAAAAGAAGTAATTTATAATGTTCCTTTTACTCTTATTAAATTTATTTTACCTATGCATGTTCAAGCGGCTAAATTACGAGCAACAACAGAAAGATATTGGATAAAAATAAAAACACTTTATTAAATAAACAATACACATGGATAACATTTCGTCTGTACTTATAATTAGTCTTCTTCGGAATGGATTACTATAAATATAAAACAAGAAGATAAATATCAAAACATGATAATGTTTAAGTTAACATACTAAAACATTAAACATTAGTCTAAGGCTAAAACATTAAACAATCTCCTAATAATATAAACAAAATAAACAATAATCTAAATTGAATCACAAATATAAAAACGCCGCAATAATCGAATGAAACCACGACAAGATAAATTTATATTTATATTGAGAAGTGGTAAAATCTCTTCCGTCAGGAAGAGAATGTAAAAAATTATTAACGGGGTTATTTTAATTTAAAAGATCTTTAAAATAGATATTTTTCAAGAATTTTTTATAGGGAAACGAAGAAAGTGAATAACGTTAAACTTTGCATGTTTTCTTCACCTTATTTTAAAATTTTATTTTTATTTTTTAAGTAACAAAAATGCTTTTCCTTTCTATATTATAGGTATTCTGGTCACTAGAATGTATAAATGACAGACGGTGTAAATAATTCTAGCTGTTCTAGGTATCTGAGACGCAAAAAGCTAAAATTTTCTTATTCAGAAGAAGTATATGTGGCTATCGTCTGAACTAGAACTAAATCAATATTTCCATTCTAGGTGGCCTTTTTATCAAAAATATTATTAATCAATATTAAATAAACCATTTACGATTTGAGCTTGGATTTTATAGTAGCCTAATAATATTTTTATATACTATATTCACATATTTTTTCCAACCTTATTAATAAACTACGCGCCGACTAACTTGTCAGACAGCTCCTATTGGAGTAGTAAAATCCCCTCATCACTTCCCACACGGAGCAAAACATCCATTAGACGTCTATTAGACACCCATCATGGAGATTTAAAACCTCTAATGGACGTCCATGTAACATCCACAGTACTTCCACTAATACTCGAAATGTCCGCTTGTAGTACATCCATTAGACGTCCATTAGATATCCATCATGGAGATTCAAAACCTCTAATGGACGTCCATGTAACATCCACAGAACTTTCACTAATACTCGAAATGTCCGCTTGTAGTACCTCCAATTAGATCTCCATTAGACATATAGATAGATCTAAACGTTTTATAGATACTTTATGGATATACACCTTGTTTATAAAGCTTACAACAAATTAGATAATTATTTATAAGTTGTATCCAACAAATTATCGAAAATTGCTTCGCAGACCCTTGCTATGTGATACCAGAGGTATCACTTCAGATGATTTGCAGCAAAGAATTATCGCAGTCAGGCCTCTCACAGGCTTGCCTCTTATACTAGCGCGTGATGTTTTTTTATTACGAGAAAGTATGGCGCATGGTAGCCGCGTTGCGGCAGTGCGCGTTACTAACGTACGCAGGTCGCGTCGTCAACGTCTATTAGGCTATTGCTTGGAGCTAAAAAACGACGCTTATTCGGAACTATTTCTTTAATGGAATTTTATTGATTCATACGATTATTCGAAACTAAAATAAGTTAAAAAACGAAAATGCTATTAAATTAAGTGCACTTCTGAGATATTAACAAAAAATATCATTTTCCATTGTTTTTGAAATATCTCGAAAACGACGCAAAATACGAAAAAATTACAAGAGAACTTTTTTGTAGGAAATAAAATTTTGCATCGAATACGTGTATAAAAATTTTTTTTGCGATATCGGAAACCCAAGAAATAAGATTAAAACGGAATTAAAAAATAGCGAAAATTTGGGAAAAAAGATTTTTTTCACATGTTTGCGTACAACTTCTTTTCTAGCAGTCTAAGTGATTTTTTTCGTTCAGAGATAAAAGAAAGTAGACATTCTAACGAAAAAAATGCGGGGTTGAAAACATTTTTACGACCAATAGTGACCGAGATATCGTTCACGCAAGTTGAATGGTTTTAGTCGGTTTTTCAGTGTTTTACTTTTATTTTAATTTAATGTTATTTAAACTGGTTTTTTGTACAATTATCAATGAAAATACATAACTTTTATGCGTCGTCTACAATAACCATAAGAGTATGCAGTAAGGCATAAGCAGTAAGCTACTAATAGAATTTTTACAATCCAAGAAAAATCGACTGTGGTTGGTCAATAGCTTACTGCTTGCGTCTTACTGCATACACTGTTGAAAAATTTTTGTAGTTTTGTTAAAAAAGGTCCTTGTTAAAATTTTTGTGTAAAATAATCAATACATACATGTGTAGATTAACATATGCCTGCTATGTTAATTGAACTTAACAAATTTAAAATGTGAAATTATTAAAATAATTTAAAAAATATGTTAAAGTAACACAATTTAAACATATTTATTAAATGTGTTAAAATTTACAAAAAAAGAATGTTGATTTTATCTTACAATCTTAATTTCAACATAAAAGTTATGTTAATTATACACATAATTAACCTCAAATTACAATCATAATTACATTTCCTTTCTGTTAAAATATTTTAACATAGTATCGGTGTTACCATTTAACACATCCATATTATGTTAAATTAACACAAAAATTTGAGTAGCTTTGGGACATGTGATTTATGTTATATTTAACACTTTCAACAGTGTACTCTTACGGCTATTATAGACGACGCATAACACTATAAATGTACGAAAAACTGCCGAGTGAACTGTGGTTGCAAGAAACTGGGCACACAATGTTCAATTTTTTGTAAAAAGTGCCAAGGTGTCAACTGCAAAATACCAAAATGTTTGAAACTTATGATGATGTTCACGATAATGTGGACAAAGAAATCGACATGGAAATTGAAAATTGTTTAGTTGTTGTGCCTGAAAAAGACTTTTCTTAAGAAATACATATGTTTTCGTTGGTAATTGTAAAAAAACCAGTTTAAATAACATTAAATTAAAATAAAAGCAAAACAAACCGACTGAAAAATCGACTAAAACCATTCAACTTGCGTGAACGATATCTCGGTCACTATTGGTCGTAAAAATGTTTTCGACCCCGTCTTTTTTCGTTAGAATGTCTACTTTCTTTTATCTCCGAACGAAAAAATCGCTTAGACTGCTAGAAAAGAAGTTGTACGCAAAATGTGAAAAAAATCTTTTTTCTCAAATTTTCGCAATTTTTTAATTTCGTTTTAATTTTATTTCTTGGGTTTCCGATATCGGAAAAAAAATTTTATATACGTATTCGATGCAAAATTTTATTTCCTACAAAAAAGTTCTCCTGTACTTTTTTCGTATTTTGCGTCGTTTTCGAGATATTTCAAAAACAATGGAAAATGATATTTTTTGTTAATATCTCAAGTGCACTCCTTAATTTAATAGCATTTTCGTTTTTTAACTTATTTTAGTGTCAAATGATCGTATGAATCAATAAAATTCTATTAAAGAATTAGTTTCAAATGAGCGTCGTTTTTTAGCTCCAAGCAATAGCCTATATTAGATATCTAACAAAGCTCCATTAAACGTCTAGTTATCGTCTATTAGTTATCCATCAGATACTACATGTTTACGCGAGTGTTACTTCTGTAGTAACTTACGATAATTACTATTATACGTCCATATATCCTTTATCATTACTTCTAATGGAGATCCATTGGAGGTACTACAAGCGTACATTTGGATTTTATATATATAACTTGTATGTAGATTTATATGTTTGTATTTATATTTGTATTTATATTTATATTTGTATTTGTATTTGTATTTGTAAACTACCCTTCATAAAACATAAAATGATTTTACAAAATTCTGTGTACATTGTTCGACAAAAATTTTTATTCAGGTTTTGGAAAATTTGTTGATTAATTATTCTACAATAATATTTCTCAAAATATTGTTTCTTTTTTGAGACAATGTTTTACAATTATATTATGTCATTAGTCAGTCTTTAAATAAGAATATGATAATATATTTATGTACGTATATATATATATATATATATATATATATATATATATATATATATATATATAAACATGTAATGACATCTTAAATAGACTTCTATATAGTGTACATGCAGTCATAAAAACTCCATGTAATGTCCACAAAAATTCCAAGAAACATCAATATGAGCTCCAAAAATTGTCCATCGAAGAGCTCCATTATATGTTTATAAAAGATGTCTAATGGACGTCCATATTATATCCATCCATATAACATCCAGCATGGACATCCACTGGACATCTTAAATAGACTTCTAGTGTACAGTCATAAAAACTCCATGTAATGTCCACAAAAATTCCAAGAAACATCCATATGAGCTCCAAAAAGTGTCCATTGAAGAGCTCCATTATATGTTTATAAAAGACGTCTAATGGATGTCCATATTATATCCATCCATATAACATCCAGCATAGACGTCCAGTGGATGTCTATGCTGGATGTTATATGGATGGATGTAATATGGACGTCCATTAGACTATCTATTTGACATCCACCATGGAGGTAGATGTCTGGTGGAGCTATGGATGTTCTTTGGACGTCCATTGGAGGTTGTGTTCTGTGTGGGTTCCCTCTGATTAAATCAATTTAAATAATAGTAAAGAATTTACTACTCTAACAGGAGCTGTGTTGTAAGTCTGACATGTTAGTTGGCGCGCGCAGTTTATTAAGGTTGGAAAAAAAATATACGTGTAGTACACAAAAAATATTATTAGGCTATTAAAATTCAAGCTCGGACGGCTTAAACGGCTTATTTAATATTGATTGATTGTATAACGGTCTTATTTCTCTTATATTATTAAAAATATAATTTTTCAAAATTTTGTTAGTATTATGTTAAAAGAAAAGAACTGATAAACGTATAATGTTTATTCTAGTTCAGACAATAGCCACACTTATTCTGAATTAAAAAATTTTTAGTTTTTGAGTTTCTGATACCTATAGAACAGCTAAAATCATTTACTCCGTCTGTCATTTACACCTTCTAGTGATCAGGATATAACATAGAAAAAAAGAGCATTTTTCTTACTTAAAAAATAAAAATATATTCTTAAAATAAAGGTTAAAGAACATGCGAAGTTTAACGTTATTCGATTTCTTTGTTCCTCTATAAAAAATTCCTATGTATGAAAAATACCTATTTTTAAGCCCTTTCAAACCAGAATACGCCCTTAATTTATTATTTGTTGTTAATATATTGTTATTAATTATATACATATAAGTATTAGAAAGCACATATGGTATAAAATAACTTCAATATTCAAATTATTGTAATAATAATAATAAATAAATAAATTATTTACATTTTCTTCTGTGTGTGTATGTGTGATGTTATTGACAATAGTTTCTTTGCACGTTTACATTTCTTTTGCAGATTTTTTACACGCTTAATTTTCACAAGTGTGATGTCAAATACAGACAAGATTCGATTTTTGTTTATCTGTTATAAGCGTTATTTCGAATGCAAGATTTTAATAATCAAACATTTTCAAACTGCAAACGAGGGACAAGCAATATCATCTACAGCATGTAGCCTTAAAATACTACGATCTTTTCTAGCAGCACTAGCGTATAATTTGTCCGCCGACATTACGAATTTCTTCTGCAGTAACACATAAAATGTTGAACAGTTTTCTCGAATGGTTCTAACAACGTCTGTATGTCCTTGCATTATTAATTCGTTAATGTATTGTTCATTCTAAAATAATAATCCTATTAAAAAATGTTTATTCTTTTTTAAAGAAAATACTGTCTCAAATGTTCTTCTTTCAAAAAATTTTGACAGACGTGGAAGAAAGAGTTTATATAATAGAGACAGAAAACTTATCTTTACTTTTAAAATATATTTTAAATTTCTTAGGCTGGTATTCACAGTCTTCAAGACCGCGTTCAATATCAGAGTTCTTTCTTCTACATATTATAATATAATTAACTTAAATTTTGTTAATTAACTGTATGTATATATCATTAACCTATTATTAACTAATAACCTTTATTATTACAGAATCACCTACAAAATATACAAAACACGAGCCTGCGAAGCTCGGTCACGTGGCCGGTACGTGACGTAACGCCGTCCAGAAGTGTCCAGGACTCGTCGATTCAACGCGTTCTGAAGCCGTTCCCTCGTTTTCTTCTTATCCACGATCTTATAAAGAAGCCAGCAAATTCAGTCGAAATTGTGAGTATAATTATTCAACTACGTTTATTTATTATTACAGATATATATTTCTACAAATCATAATTTGCTTAAATATCCTTAAAATATAATTGCATGTATAATAGTAGTATCACTCTTTTTTACAATTGTATGATGTGCTTTTCGTCAAATCATTCAATTTCTCTTTCAGTCCGTAGATCTCGATAAATACTTACATCCCGGAGAACGAGCGCTGCTCAATAAGATATTGGACGTTGTGAAGGAATGCAACGTTTAACGAAACTTCATACACGCAGTAAGCAGCGAGGATGCAAAAGGTTTGAGAAGAAACCTGACGAAACGTATTTTACGCAATCAACACAATCGTCTCATTTGTCGTTCAATTTAATCATTTTGTTCCACAGAATATGTGGCTCCCGGTCTGTACATACGTGCTCTGTGCGACGGAATGCATCAAGCGCTGGAGCCGTTTCGCGAATTGGAGAACACTGTCTTAAACAACCGTCACACCCCGCTGTCGCTGATTCTCTGCAGCGTTGAAAAATATACTTGTCTGTTTTGTGTACTGCATTCCATCATCCGTGAGGTGATTATATATACTTCTCCAAGATATTTTATATCAGCTGGTTTCGTTATGATTATATTTGATCGCTTTTTTTATTCAAATGAAGATACGCGTTTCAATATCAGAGATACCTATTCAATATCAGAGTTCTTTCTTCCATTATAATATAATTAACTTAAATTTTGTTAATTAACTATATGTATATATCATTAACCTGTCATTAACTAATAACCTTTATTATTACAGAATCACCTATTACCAAACGATAACGAACATATAATAAAAGTAAGTTTTTCAAATTTACTTTATGCATTCATATAATCATATTGCTTGGCGAAAATGAAACGTAGAGTGAAACCATTCAACGAATTATCACGATGGCAAAAAAAATAGACGTTTACGTCTAATTGCAACTGGTATCGATGAATCAAATATTTCTGAAAATCATGACCTTGAAGCAAGAAATTGTACGGATTTAGACATCGGAAGTAAAGAAAAAAACATCGAAGAGCGACAAATAGAAAATTCACTCTCAGATCTTAATGACACCCTGTATCATTCAAGTAATTCCAATGACTCTAATAAAGATATACAAGAGGAACTTATCGAAAATATTTTGGAAAATGAGCATAATTTAAATAATAGTTTTGCAGATTGCAGTAACGCGAGACACTACCGTGTCTCTTGATTCTTATCAGAAATACAATTGTGGGCAATTAGAAATAATATTTCTCACGTTGCTGTATCACAATTATTAAAATTATATAAAAAGTATTATCTAAATGATAAGATTCCAAGTGACGCTCGAGTTTTTCTGAGTACACCGAGAAAATGTATTACTAAAACATGTGGTTCTGGAGAATATCTTTATTACGGTCTCCAAAAAACTTTACTTGAAAATCTAAAACAAAACACCGATGATTTCACCAATAATTTTATAATGATTGATATAAACATTGATGGACTTCCAATTTCTAAAAGTACAAATAGGCAATTATGGCCAATACAAGCTAAGATTCTCAATTTTGATCAACCTTTTATTGTTGGAATTTATCATGGCATGTCAAAACCGTCTTCAGTTGAAGAATTTTTGAATGAGTTTATCGACGAATACTGTGTTTTACGAGATAAAGGTTTTGACTGGAATGGTAAACATTATTTTCTTCGAATTAGAGCTATGATCTGTGACGCTCCAGCTCGTTCATTTCTTAAATGCGTAAAAAATTGTAATGGCTATAACGGATGTGAACGTTGCACAATAAGAGGGGAATACGACGATAAAGTTATATTTTTAGACTGTAACTGTGAAAGAAGAACCGATTATAGTTTTAAGAATAAACTTGATCCTCATCATCATATTAGAGTTTCTCCATTAGAAAAACTTGGAATCGGAATGGTCCGTGCTTTCGTTCTTGATTATATGAACTTAGTTTTACTTGGTGTAATGAAAAGATTATTACTATTGTGGACAAAATGTATCAAAGAATGTCGCATTAGCAGCCGCGATTATAAAATATTAAATGAGAGATTACGATTAAATAAAAAAGTACCCTCTGAAATATCAAGAAAACCGAGATCAAACTTAAATGAATTAACAAGGTGGAAAGCCACGGAATTCCGTTTCTTCCTTTTATATCTTGCTCCTTTTATTTTGTATGATTTGATACCGGATAATTATATTCAACACTTTTCTGCTCTTCATTGCGCAATGAGAATTTTATGCGATCCGTTGAACTGTGTACGTAATAAAAATTATGCAGAAAAATTATTACTGTGGTTCGTACAGAATTTTAGACATTTATATGGTACTAAAAATGTTGTATATTGCGTACATAGCTTGATACATCTTGTTGATGATGTAAATACATTTGGAGCACCATTGGATGATTTTAGTTGCTTTCCGTTTGAGAATGTGATGAAAAATATAAAAAAATATTTGCGTAAACACGATAAACCGTTATCACAAATTTTCAGAAGAATATCGGAGAAAGCTATAACTTTAAGTGCGACACATTTGAAAAAGAATACTTATCCATTGTTAATAAATACAAGTATGACTAGAGTGGTCATTCCATTTGAAAGTGATTGTTTTTATGAAAGAATAGGTTTTGAAAAGTTTACCTTACGCACAACAAAGCCAAATAATATGTGCTATTTAAAAGATGGCAGTATATATAATATAAAACATATCATAACATTTAATTCGGAAATCTTCTGTGTAGGATGTAAAATAGCTGTTTCTGATGTACCCTTTTATTCATTAGAGTCACATAAATTAGGTGTACATTTAATTCAAAGTAAAAGTAAAGAATTAGAAAGAATTGCAATTAACCAAGTAAAAGGGAAAGGTATAGAAATAACGTTAGAGAGTTCAGCTTTCGTATTACCACTCATACATTGTTGCACATTTTGATTTCTTAAGTGGATAAGCATTATATTATATTGTGGTCAATACATTCTTCAAAATTTATATTATTATTTTCTGCTTTATAATTTTTCATGTGTTGCGTGCGCGCGCGTGAGCGTATGTGTATGTGTGACTAAAACGGCGGGCTGTCAAAGATAATTTTGCGCCGTTCTCTGCGAATCAAGAGAAGTTTTTAATATTAATTTTATATGTAGGAAATTAATTAAAATTTTGCAAATTAATTTATAAATAGATAATAGGTTAAAACCAATTGTAATCTGTGTGATTTGATTTTCACAACGACTAAACGTCGTATTATTAAATAAATACGTGACCGAGAAATATTATATCAATAAAAATATTAATGTAAAATTATAATATCAATATAATTTGTTATTTTTTATTGGGTTCTTTTAGGGCGCGTTCGGGGAGACGCTATTAGCGCTAATAGCGTCATTCTATCTTTATCGTTCATTACATAAAAAAAAAGATAAACGCTATTAGCGTTAATAACGCACCCTTAATCCTCTCTCTGTTCTGAAATGCCCGTTCTAGACTGGAGGATGATCCTACTCGCGGCTCATCCTAGTGAGTAGTGTAAACGGATAGAAATCATGGATATAATTATAATTATAATTATAATTATCCATGATTTCTATCCGTTTACACTACTCACTAGGATGAGCCGCGAGTAGGATCATCCTCCAGTCTAGAACGAGCAAAACGATAATCCTCTTGAATTCATAAAGTATACATTTTGTTGATAGGAAATAATTCAAAATGAATACTCTAAGAAGTTTTCGGGAACTGGAATTATGGTGCATGTAACTTCCTAAATCGTTCTTAAAGTATACTTTCACGAATTCTTAAAGAAGTGCAGTTCAGAAAAAAGAAAAGTTTAGGAATATTTTAGGAATTCACTGTGCTATCTGGGAATACCGTACTGTAACTCAATGACACTTGCGATTTGCGATATCATATTGTACTCGAATTTGCTGACTCTCTCGCCGCCGAGATCAATGACTTCCTGATAGATGTAACACTGCGCATTCTTCGGATACCCGTTCTTACAGAGGATAGATTCTTTATTTTTTTGTAAATAGCCTTAAGATGTTGTGGCCACATATGTTTAGCGGCGTCGATGGTGCGAAGATGTTAAAATATTTAGGTATATGCCTGTATCAAAATGATTGTGACTACTTTACTATTCAGAATATATTTCTTTAGTAGAATGAGCAGAACAGCGCGATTAATAACAAAGAAATTATATTTTTTATTTAATAACACTGAGAAAACCGATGATATATTCCACCGGCAAAGAAATTTGTATTGGCGTATGTATTTGATTTTATTAGAAAAAATATATCCCAGGTAGCAAGCACTCGTCATTTTGACGTCAATTGACGTCAAAAGTCCGTCATTTTGACGTCAATTGACGTCAAAATGACGAGTGCTTGCTACCTGGGATATATCTATTTTCAAATATGTTTGTCTCTCTTATAATTTAAACTCTATAGTTACATATGTATTTTCTTTCCATGCCATTATTATTACACAAATCCAGCAAAGTTTGCCAATGCTGTGTCGATAAATCGTGTCGCTATGTGTCGGCAGAGCGTGCTCCACACATGCACCTCACATGCCGACTCAACTGTTGCAAATATGCCGACACGCCTATGCGCAGATGTGAATGCGTTATGCTAGCACAGTGCCGACAGTTTGCTATCTGGGCGTCTTAAGTAATGTCTTAAGACGCTAATACGGCTCTGTGATTGGTTCATGACATCTTAAGATTGAACTTAAGACGGTCTTAAATAACTATGGCCGGTATTCATAGTCAGATCTTATATTTAAGATCGTCTTAAGTACGATCTTAAGATGTTATGAACCAATCACAGAGCCGTATTAGCATCTTAAGATATTACTTAAGACGATCTTGAAATAAGATCCGACTATGGTCCGTATTCATAGTCGGATCTTATATTTAAGATCGTCTTAAGTCTGGTCAAAGGCCGTCTTAAGACTCCGTTCAGCCAATAAAATGACCGTATTAGCAACTTAAGACATTACTTAAGACAGTCTTGAAATAAGATCCGACTATGAATACGGGCCATAGTCGGGTCTTATATCCAAGATTGTCTTAAGTACAGTCTTAAGGCATCATCAGCCAATCAGAGGGCCGTATTAGCATCTTAAGACATCACTTAAGACGGTCTTGAAATAAGAATCGACTATGGCCCGTATTCATAGTCGGATCTTATTTCAAGACTGTCTTAAGTAATGTCTTAAGTTGCTAATACGGTCATTTCATTGGCTGAACGGAGTCTTAAGACGGCCTTTGACCAGACTTAAGACGATCTTAAATATAAGATCCGACTATGAATACGGACCTATGGCCGGTATTCATAGTCGGATCTTATATTTAAGACTGTCTTAAGTACGATCTTAAAGTGTTATGAACCAATCACAGAGCCGTATTAGCATCTCAAGACATTACTTAAGACAGTCTTGAAATAAGATCCGACTATGAATACGGGCCTATGAATACCGGCCTAGTACTGTCACTCAACCGATTTTTGTGGTTTGCGCCGATCCGTACTGCGCATCCGCCATTATTTTGGGATAACCAATCAGAGGATTTTTGTATGTATGTAGCGCAAAGTCGGTGTGACGGCTGTGACGCTTGAATAAGTGGTAGCAGAGGCTGAATTTTGGTGCATCGTAAAAATCATAAACTTTACCACGAATATAAAATCTTTAACTACAAATAATAATCGGACTATTTTTTAATAATTTCCACTTTAATCTCATAATTTATAATAGTTATTTCAAATATAATTAGCATTCGAGCAATTCATCGAAACATTGTTATTCTTACAATTTCATTAATCACTTTTATTCATATAATATTTTTTGTGTATTTCTACCTATATAGACCATATTCTTAATAAGAATGAATAATGTATACAATTCTTTTGCACATTTAACAATTAACACTACTCAAGTGTGTCATACGCTGATTTTTTTGAAAGTGTGTACACATGTAGAACTTCGAAAAATATTTGTGTCGTATTTTTTTATTTTTGCTCATAAAGCGTTTTAAGAATATAATAGGGACCACCCTCGAAATATTAACTTTCTCAACCCTATAATGTACGTTATCCCGAATGGTTTTTGCACCAAAATACCGTCTCTAGAAGTTTTCAGAGTTTTCTGGTCTGTATTTTTACAAAAAATTGACGTGCATGGCCTAAAGGATTGTTATACATAGAATTGAGAAGGTTAATATTTTGAGGGTAGTTTCTACTCTTAAAACGCTTTATAAGCAGAAATAAAAAAAACACGACACAAATATTTTTCAAAGTTCTACATAAGTGCATAGTTTCAAAAAAATCGGCGTATGACATTTAGGCAGTGTTACTTGTAGGTACAACCCGGGCCCCTTTAACCGTTGATACGTCTATGGGTATCCCATAAACATGGCGGCGAATCGGAATCCAATAGATCAAAGGTGCCGACAGAGAGTGACACTACTAGTTATACTATGTTTACGGCCTCTATAAATCAGCCTTTACACTGAACATTCCTAATTGGTCTATAACCGACCAATCAGAAGGAGAAACAAGTTCGCGATTTTTTTTGTTATTTTCTGTTCCTATTGCCTGTCGCCTGGCATTGTGCAAGGGGCTTTATGCTACGTTTATGCTAAACTATGTATTTTGTGTGCGATGGCCTTAAGAGAATTGATTGGTTTATATACATACATGTGCATAAGGAAATAGCCAATCCATTTCTTTATACATATATCGCTAAATACCGAGCAAGTCAAATCTCGCACGGACGTATGTACAGTGTTTTTTCACCTCGTGAAAAGATACGTAATAGGCTCCCTGAATTCTAGGGATATTAACTTGAACCAATGAAAAGAGGTCTAGAAGATGGACTCGTGGTCCCATCACGTGATCCGATTTAGCTACTTCGCGGTTCAGACATTGGCCGCGTTCAGCAGACACAACTGTTGAGTTTGTCTTATCAACACTCTGCGTTGATTGGTTGGTTCTAAAAGTAAGAGCCAATCACGTTCGACTGCTACTCAGCGGCTTGGTCTGCTGAACGCGCCCATTATAGCGCTGAAAATTGTCCTCTTTTTTCAGAAGGTTGGTCCTTCTATAGAAGTACAGAGAAGCCACGAAGCCCACGAAATTTTCTGATGCAATCTGCAATCCTTTGGAGCGGCGTGCGGCAGTAAAAGTTGAAGTTATTTCGTTCAATTTTTCTCGTATGCTTTATGTCGCTTAAGTTTATAGTAAGCAAAAAGTTTTCTTCCTTCAAAACGAAGACTCTTTACAATCAGAAAAATGACGGAAGAAGATTCGGTACGTAAGATACAGCTTGTGAGTTACTCGAGTCGAACGTAAACGTATGAAATTGGCATGCTATACTGTTCTACTTTAATTTTTTCTCTCGAAACAAATTTCGGGTTTTGCTTCTTTTCGTTAATTGCAAGAGATTATCAAAGCATAATGATATTTAGAAAGCAAAAGAAATAATTCCAACCTCAAAATTCTTGTTGGAAATGTTTTATTGTTAATATTTTTTTAAATTGTTGTACAAAAATTGTTATAACAAGGGGATTAAAAGCTATTTACATGATATATTGTATATTGTTATTAATATTTTTTTATGATATTTATATTTACATCAAATCATACCAAATAATCGCCTGTTTTAACTCCTTCTATTCATAAAAAATTGCTAGGTATTTGATCCAACTCTGAAAAAGAAAAAGAAGAAAAAGAAGACTACTTTCGATATTGATGCAGCTTTCAATGAAGGAAGTAGCGGTGGAGACGCATCTGAAAGCATTATCGACAAAGAAAATCAGGAACCAGAGCCAACAGTTGTGGAGGATGACGAGGCACTGGATTTAGAAAACTTTGGTAAAAAGAAGAAAAAAAAGAAAAAGGCATTTAACTTAGATGAATTAGAAGCAGCTTTGCCTGATACGAAGAAGGAGGTAAAAAAATTTTTTAAAGCTTTTTATATTGGATATTTTTAATAAATTTAGTTTTTTATTTATTATTATTTATCATTAACTATTCAATTTTTATTTGTTCTTGTACTTCTTTTAATAGATGCTTTGATCAACTTAACCCTAAATGTGCATACGTGGGTCTACAGTGTCCAAAATAATATCTGCTTGTAACTGTTAAGGCCATCGCACACAAAATACATAGCATAAGCGTAACATAAGACCGCTAAACCTAAATGAGCATCCAGTATAAAGTCGCCATATTAATTTACATAAGATGCTCATTGGTCCAGCGGTCTTATGCTATGCTTATGCAGCCTATGCAATTTTGTGTGCGATGGCCTTTAAACTTGCAAGTCTGTTAGAAAATATTAAATAAACGATGTTTATCAAAATGACTATAAAATCCTCAACTACATTGTAGCAGATGTTTCATGAATTTTTTCAAATTTTTAAAAAATATTTTAAGGTAGGGAAAAATAGCATTAAATGTGACAGATCCACATATGTACTTAGATGGTAGGGGAAAAAAGGTATATACATTAAGGGTTAAAAAAAGTTAATTATGTCCAGTTATGAATATATTGTATAAATAATTTAGAAGTTAATTTTACTTTGTTATTAATGTTATTTTTTAAATAATCTAGAAATTCATAAAGTAAGTTTTTTTAATATATAAGCAATAATATTTAATTTGAGTATATCTTGAATTTTCGGGAATTTTGTTTGTCTTACAGGAGCCTGTAGAGCAACAGGTAGAGGAAATTGTGGTGGATGATGATTTTGATTTAGATATGGACTTCTCGAAGACAAAGAAAAAGAAAAAAAAGAAGAAGGATCTTGATGAATTGGTAGCTGAAGAAGAGCGCAAAGAGATTGAAGACAAGGAGAATGGTATGTATCAATAAGAAATGATTTTTGCCAATATGTTTTTGCATCTAGTTGTTTATGTTATTCATTATTTGTTAACATGCTGCACTGAATCTGAGCGAAGTGCAGAGTATGGTAAGACATATGCTTGGTGTACTCTAATTACGTCAACCATGCACTCATTTAGCCTCAATTATCCTTGCACTTATATATTTCATGATAAAAATAATATTGGAACATCTTTAACATCTTATCAGTTCTATAGTCTAAACAGTTAAATTTTATTTTTAAAGATATAATTTATGTATTTATTCTGATATGTGCATAATGCAACTAAAATTTTATTGTGCACTTTAGATGCACTATGGTGGAGGATATACACTTAATAAATATAAGTTTTATTTTTAATAATATTAATTAGGACTGTAATAACTGTAATAAGAAATTTTAAGAAATGTATATTTTTAAATTTGATTACATTTTGATTTTTTAAAGTAAATACATGAAAGAATTAAAATTTACGTATGTGTGTGACTAATATTTGTGATTGAATGCTTTTTCAGTATTCTTTATACATACATTAGGTATAAAAAAATAGAAAAATACAAAAGAATTGTATAATAAATAAAAGGATAAAGTACAAATTATAATAATAAAGTAAAATTATATAAATTTGTATAATTTAAAGATTCATAAACTAAAAAATCCATAATAATTTTTATATGAAGTTAAAAAATAATATGCTTTACATTTTGCATTAATCTGAAACAATTTATTTATATAAAGCATAAATATCACATAAAAAATTAAATTATTACATGAACAAAATTTACATGTAATATATTCTATAAACATCCATGAAAAAAAGTGACATACAAAAATTTCCAGGAACTTTCATATATTATTTAAAACAATGAAGATTTAGGATATATACATTAGATGCATTTTATATATATCACTTATATCGTTTTCTCCATAATTACAAAATTCTTTGATTAACATTAAGACTCTTGAACATAATCATATTGAACTTAACTGTAAAGTTAGAAACATGAATTTTTTTATACATAAAAATGAGTTTGTTTTTTGCATATTATGTTTGATCAACCGTAATGAGATATAAACATATGCCAAAAATTTTTTAATTGTTTATTAATACATGAGTCCTATAGATATAATTCAACCTATAAGTCTTATATTTCTAGTAAAAAATAGGCTTTACTTTTATAGTTTAGCATTGTTAATTAAAAATTACAAATTGTGGAAAAAGAACTTTCGTAACATTTCATAAGTCTATTCTATTAACTAAATGATAAATTTAAAGTTTATATATTTAATTTATTTTTATGTTTAATGTAAGAAGTGTGTAAACAAGTTACACAATTTTTTACTTCTTACTCGTTCAATATGACTATGATAAGAATGAGAAGCCTTAGAATAATCCTCAGATTGATTTTTAATATCTATGATTTAGGAAAAGTATATAATGTAAAGTAATAATCTTGTACATATAGGTATTATATTTAAACAATAATACAACATATATGTCTCTATATCTCCATGAAATATTAGATTATACTATATGTTGTATATTTATGAATTAAATTTAACAACTTTTAAATTGTTAATTTGACAACATTGTATTACATATTGCTCTTATTTGCACTTGCCTGTTGAGTTGTAATAATCTCACATATAGGAATTAATGAAATATATTGACAGTTCCTTCTGTCATGATTTAAAATTAACAGAAATATGTTTATTTTTTTCTTTAGTGGAGGAACCAAGTTTGTGGGTAGGCTCGGATAGAGACTATACATATGACGAATTACTAGTTAGAGTGTTTAATATCATGCGAGAAAAGAATCCCGACATGGTAGCTGGTAAGAAACAAAAGTTCGTTATGCGTCCGCCACAAGTGGTACGCATTGGAACAAAGAAAACATCTTTTGCTAACTTTACCGAGGTATGCATTATAACAAGAATCATAGTAGTTATGTATGCCAATAGCTTGCGAAGAAATTATCTATAATTTAAAGATAAAAATAAATTTATGACACACAGATCATTTGTAAATGAATGTGTTAATCTTTCTTCCAATTTTCTATCATAGATAAACTATTACTGCACAATAAATTTTTTTTAATTAAAAGAGTATATGTGATTTGCGTCATTATGAATTACATAAATAATTACATTTATTTACCATATTATATAATATTCTTTAACAATACTTTCAATAAATATTAGTTAAATATTTTACAGTATATACACAGTAGGTGGTAATTTGTGGTACCACCGAGAACAAGGTGATTTCTCAAAATAAGTCTTCTGCCAAAATAAGTTGAAATTGTAGAATAATTTTTTTTCGTACAAGGCTTTGTTTTCGAAATAAATGACTTTGAAAATCTATGAAGTACACATGCACTTTATCATATCTCGATTAACGGATCTTGCTATTTCTGTTCGTGTTTTTGTTTGGAGACATCGGTAACAATAAATCTTTTAATTTCTTACTTTATATTTAAGAAATTGTTGAAACTCTTAGTCTCCCTGTTGAATACAAAGCTGCGTTCTTTTAATCACAGATTGATGAATTTTTGCTAAAGTAGGTTGAGCTTTTAATTTTTGAAATGCTACTACAATTTGTTCTCTTATATGAGTAACATTTTGAATATTTGTGGTATAAACTAAACTTTTTACATGACCCCATAAATCAAAATCGAGCGTTGTGAGGTTCGATGATCTTGGTGGCCAAGATACTGTTTCGCGGTTAATCCAACATTCGTGTTGTTGATTTAATAAATCTCGAACAGAAATAGCAGATCCGTTAGTCGAGATAAAGTCAAGTGCACGTGTACTTGACTATAATCAGATATTTTCAAAGTCGTTTATTTCGAAAACAAAGCCTCGTACGAAAAAAAATTATTCTACAATTTCGAGTTATTTTGATACCAGGAATCATCTTGTTCTCGGTTGTGCTGCGAATTATCATCCATCCTGTATATAAAGAGCAGAAGACAAATTATCCTATATACTACAAATTTTTGATTCAGAATAATTTGTATTTGAAATATTTCTATTTTACAGATTTGTAAAACATTGCACAGACAGCCAAAACATTTGCTAGACTTTTTGCTGGCGGAGTTGGGTACAAGCGGCTCGGTTGATGGCAACAGCCAATTAATTATTAAAGGCCGCTTCCAACAGAAACAAATAGAAAACGTTCTTAGAAGATATATCAAAGAATATGTCACGTGTCACACGTGTCGCTCACCCGACACTATCCTTCAAAAGGACACTCGACTCTTTTTCTTACAGTGTGAAACCTGTGGTTCGAGATGTTCTGTTGCCAGCATAAAATCTGGATTCCAGGCAAGTTCTTTAGAAATAATATACTCTAATATAGAATATATTGTGATACATGTGTATATGTTGTACATACATCCATACATAACAAATATATATGTATATATATTTTTTCCTTATGTTCCTCATTGACGAGGCTCATAATATTTCTATAAGAGATGATCTTGGGAGTGCAGTTACAGTGCTCATACATTTAACTAGTATTTTTAGACTCGTTGCCATTTGCAGTCCACCGTATCATAATTATACACGCGCCGCGCACACACACACACACACACACACACACACACACACACACACACACACACACACACACACACACACACACACACACACACACACACACACATATATATATATATATATATATATATATATATATATATATATATATGTTGACAAAACCAAGAATCAAACTCAGTTTTTTTTCCTTTTTTTGTTGAGCGAGCAACTTCTCTAGTATTGAGCTATTTTGCATATATACATATATTTATGCCATGTATATGTGTGTATACATATACAGGGTGAGTTTTATTTCGTGTGTCAATTATCTCAGAAAGTATTGGTTTATTAGAAAAATGGTTTAGATAAATGTTGGAGGATTCAGAAGTGCCAAAATAAACGTTCTTATTAGATTTATGTTGGTCCAACACTGGCCCCCAAATCTAATAAGATCGTTTATTGGCTCCCTCTGAAGTCTCCAACTTTTATCTGAAACATTTTTCCAATAAACCAATATTTTCTGAGATAATTGGTGAAGATAATTGGCACACGAAATAAAACTTACCCTATACAGAGTATAACAAAAAGGTTGTCCGCTACTTTAAGGATAAATAGTACACATAAAAATAATGAAAAAAGTTCCTATCAACATAGGTCTGCAAATGATCTCCTACCGAGTTATGGGCATTACAACTTTTAAGCTTAAATTCAGTTTATTAACGAACAGAGTACATTTTAAGTTGTCAAAATACGTACAAAAATTAAAGAAGATGGCATGAACAACACATTGTTCGGTTTGGTACCAACGTGTACAGTGGACTAACCAGGCCCAATTCTATACACGCTTACCGACAACTATCGGTTCGATAAGCGTCGTTGCGCAGCTTTTATACGATATGAAAAACCTGCGCAACGACACTTATCGAACAGTGTACCAACATGGATGTGCAGAAATATGTAATACGCTGGTATCTTTGAACGTGTTAGGACGAACGTGAGGAGATGAACCGAATAATATATTGTCATGCAAGGATGTCACTTTGAACATTTTCAATTTTTTTTATGTATTTTGACTTAAAACGTATTCTGTTCGTTAATAAACCGAATTTAAACTCAAAAGTTGTTAATGCCCATAATTCGGTAGGAAATCATTTGCGGACCTATGTTAATACGAACTTTTTTCATTATTTTGATGTGTACTGTTCATCCTTAAAGTAGCGGACAATCTTTTTGTTACACCCTGTATATATGTATGCATGTTTACATTAATATATACCTATGCATATATATACATAACGCGTGCGTATATTTAGCACATCCTTTAAATTTAGATAGTATAAGTTATAACCTAAAATAATTCTCTATTCTCTATACATCAAATATAATTATATTTTAAACATGATTTTTTTATATCCATTTCAGGCTGTCACAGGAAAACGTGCTGCTATTCGTGCGAAAACTGCCTAAGCAAATGTCTATCTAAGAAGATGCTAGTGCGAATAAAATCTTATGGAATATAAATAAATAAACGGTACAAGTGATTGCATCTCGAATTGACTTGAATACAGAAGTGTAGATAGTATTAGTTCGGACTGTCATAAATTTAATATCGATTCTAATGTAAAGAGAAATTAAGATGGCTTGATTCATTAACATAATAATCTTAAGCGCTAAAATCTTGTCGTTCTATGAATTGTAGTGTTCTGGATTTTTTATTCTTGGATGTTTTGATCCTAACTTCTTTGATTTTGAAAAAAAAATTTTATTTTTAGCATTTTTTCCAATTAAAAGTAAAAAATTTTAAATCTTAAAATGAATAAATTTCAGGCTCAAATTCCTCAATCTACTTTAAATCATTTAAGCCATCGGGTCTTCTATATATAAATTTTTTTCATTATAGAATGCAGAAAAGTCACATAACTTTAAAATTTTGTCTCATATTCGTTATCATAATTAAATATGAAGAAAAAATATCAACAATTAAAATATCTGTTATTTAATATTTTCTATTTCTACTTTTTTCGTTAAGGTGATGCTGGAGTCGTCTGTGTTTCATCGATAAAATTACCATTTTCTTTGTAGTTACGTAGCGTCGTATTAATTTGACAGAATTAAAAATCCTTTTCCAGAATTGCAGTACATACATCAATGATTCAGAAAAACTTCGATTTTGCATAGAAAACGAGAAAAAATTACGGAATTACAGATTTTCTTACCTACTTTTATCCTAATATGGCGTCTCAAGTTACAGCGATCGCTGTCAGCTCATCACAAGATGTGCTTCATATAAAAGATATACCATTGATGGCATTGATACGAACGTGAAAACGTTTCCCTGAATTGCACAACAAGAAAAACATCGATGAACCCTCCAAATTGAGATGTGTATATGACGATTCGTGTGTATGTGTGCATGCAATGTAGGTGCTATCTATGTAGGTCTATATAAGGACAGATATAGGTCGATAACATAGAAAATGGTAATTTTGTCGGTTATACAGACGGCTCCAGCATCACCTTAATCAACGTTAACTTAATTTGTTAATAAAAACAATGAAATATGCATGATATTATTTTCATGTTTATCTGTGTTTACATGTATAAAAACATTTTGTTTAGATGTATGAAGAGTACCCGATTGTTGTTAACGGTAGAATTAAGGCCCCTGCACAATAAAAAATATAAGGAACAAGAAACAGATATTAGCGATTAGAAATAAGAAATCAGGAATAAAGCTGGTGCAGCATTAATACACGGCTTCCGATAGGTTAAAAATTGATTGCCTGTGTTATTCCGTTTTTGTTGCCTGTATTTTTCATCGTGCATCCAACTTTATTCTTGATTCTTTAGTCCTAATCGCTGATATTTGTTCCTTGTTCCTTATATTTTTCATTGTGCGGAGGTCTTTAAGCAATAATGTATTATATGTTCTCTTGTACGTACAATAATCAAGTCCAGAACAAGCTTTTGCAAAATTAATCAAATTTGCAAATTATACAATTTTGAAAATCTTTAAGACATTTTTGACAAGACAGCTTTTCTCTTTAAATAATTTATTTAATTATATTTACTGGACAATATAAAGTCTCAGACCTTTTCGTATGTTTCTTCAAATTCTCTCAAAGAATTTGATAAAAGATCCTTTAACAAATATGTATAATATAAATACAATAAAGAGCTAACCAATACATAGGAAAGCATTTTTTATTTAAGGTATTCGACATTTCTTTGGACACATTGCGAGTTTAAATATAAAAATTATTATTTAATTTACAGGAGGTACACAAAGTCGGTAACATTACAAGATTATAAAGTAATGTTTACTTGATCTATATGTTCATATAATATAGAATTAATAAATTAAACAAATTTCACGTTTTGTTTGCAATACATTTCTTTAGAAATTTCAAAAATTAAGTAATAAAAATTTTAAACTTCTGTCATAAATCGAAAACGATAGACGCGATTATTTTGACTGCATTTATTACTTACTGACTTTATTATTTTAATTTAGTGTTATATTACACATAATATGACCAAAAATCTTAATTATAGGTGCGTTTCGAAACGTACTGTATTAAAAATCTGTGATTTATGTTACAAAATGTGCTACAAAATTTTCAGCACATTTCGGAATGTACCATACATCTGTACAGTGCAATATTTATATATTTTATAATCTAACAACATAATCAATACATGTAATCATATTACAAATGACATAGTATAGTATTATTCATTAACTAATATTATATGCATTATGTATGTTTATATTTTTCATCTCTAGTTACAGCGTTTGCAGAATTGGTGCAATATCGTAACCAAATAGTTTTAGGAGAGTTAGGTAAACTTTAGGTATCCATTGTAGGAGATTGTTACAGCTGAAAAAGATGAAAGTGCAGATATAATCATAACATTATTGTTACATTGCAGAAGCATATCAGAATTGAATAAATCATCTATCTGAATTTTTTATTTAGTGCGGGCCAGAAGCTTGGATTTTAAATGTACAGATAGCTCTATTTTTTAAAATAAAGTTTTCATTGATTATATGACTTACAAGATACGAATTTCAAATTTTACAATGCTGCAAATGCCTTTGATATCTTTATAAAAGGTTTGTTTTATAACTTGGTACTTTCCACGAGTTGCAATTCTTGCCATTATCCTATATCGATTGATAATATCTCCGTGATCCTTAATAATGGCACGCACCATATTCAAGTTTCTAATAAGAAAAAGAAGTTTGAAATTAAATATAACGAGGGCGAAAGAATTGATTATGACTACATTATTTTACCTAATTACTAGCATCATACTCTTAGGCATTGCTTTCAATGCAGCCGTTATTTTATCGAATCGCTCCTGCGCTCGTTTTTTCATATACTCATCCAGTGTTGTATTGTTTGAATATGACGTAAAGGAAACTGTATACGGTGCCTGAGTTAACATTTCTGCTAGTAATATGTAATCTGAAATAATACATTAAGCTAAGGATAGAGTTTCAAGAATTTGAAAAATCAAGGAAAGTTGAATAACTTATAATGTTTAAACACTTATAGAGTTATAAATTACATAAAGAACGCGTAGACAAAAAAGGAAATAATGAATAATTACGAATATATAAATAATCACGAATACCAAACGTACAATGCGATTACGAATTGACATTATAAAGATTAAAACAAACAGAAAATGTAATCAAAAGACATATTCGTTTGTCATGTCAAGTTCATATAATGCAACAGCAAAGTTTACTGTCAGATCGTGTATTTTTACGTAAAAATGAGAAGAAAGAAGCAATGTGGGAAAAAGGGACGCAATTGCGAATACGTATAAACGAGTTTATTACACGGCGGCGGTCAGATACAGAGAGAGAGTTCGCGATCGGGATACATACATATATATATATATATATATATATATATATATATATATATATATACAGGGTGTTCCTTAAAGACCGCGCACTAACTACATAGCGTTATTCCTTATCAAAAATTGAGTCGAAAAGTCCCGAACCATTTTTTTCTATAATGCTTTACCAAGCTGTAATTATTGAGTAAAGTCAATCCAATCAGCGCCGACCTTTAGCCGGGCGCACGTCAGTGAGCCACGCGCCTGGTAGTGTGCGTGAGCGCTCCGCCGCTACGTTCAACGCTACGCGGCGGTGGCGCGCGGCCCGGCCGCGGCGGTGCTGCGTCTTCGCGCGCGTCGCATGGAATATTCTTACGCATCGTAATAATAGAAATAATTTTTTCTTGCACTAAGAATTACATGTTACTTCTGTCAGAAGTATCTTCTTACAGAAAATTTCGATAACAAATAGAACTCTCGCCAAGACGTAAACCATCTTCAACACATGAAGATTTAAACAAATACAAAAAAATAAACTGTGTATTTTACAAAAATTATTTTCTAAACAATCCGTTTCGTTAGATATCTCTGCGTTAATTGAAATTAAATTTTGAAACATAGCACTTATTCAATCTTTCTACGAGATTCACCTAGTTACTCAGAAGTAATAAATTTTTTAAGAGAAATAACAATTAGATATTTAAATATTCTTATGCTTAAAAGAAAATACGTAAAGCGTATTAAAAAATAGAGAAAGATTTCTTCCTTTATGAGAAAACGATTTATCTTAAGTCAAGAATAACGCTTTTCAGATGTACAATTTGAAACTTAAGGTAAATGAGAGCAAAACGCCGATTTTATAGCGAATAATAAGTCGCTCATTTGCTGCAACAATGACAAAACTCAAAAATCGCTCTTTTTGAGTTATTCGTACAGGGAAAAAGGTTGTTACATGTATTATTCACATTTAAATCGGTTTCACGAACTCACCCGAGAGAACAGTTGTGTCGCTATTGTGCCATATCATTTAGTGAATTATGTAGGTTGCAATACTGTCTTATCTCAGTCAATCTCAGTTGTCATTTTGTCGTGTAGTGAGAACATCGTAAAAGTTGCAAAAAGAGTAACTTGCCAATACGGTATTTTAAAATTCTCATAGAAAGTTATAACAACTCAAAACTTTAAAACGTGTCTCCTGAAAAATCACAATTTTTTAGTTACTGTCACTGTTGCAGCAAATGGGCGAATAAATAATAACACATTTAATAATTTAAAACAAAATACAATTCAAATGTATCGTATTTCGGTCTTAGTTTAGACCTTCTTCAGTGTAATATTTCGCAATTATCTTAAATCTAATCGTCAACAACGCATAAATAAAAATGAAATGTAGTCATATTCGTAAAACATAGGTCGGTGGTGTAGTTGTTAGAAAAGGTTGAACATAAGATAAATCACGTGACTAACTACTGCCTTTTAAATAAAATGAGATTACAAAATTAGTTGCAATTCGTATAAGTTTTTTCATGAAGACGTAAAATTCACTTACCAGACGGTCAATCTCGTGATAATCTACCATATCTGGTTTTAGTAACGAAACAATGCTTATAAGTTAAGATCAGCGCACGGCCTGTGAAGCCCTAGACTCAAGCGCAAGGTGAAATGAGTACAGACAAATATCATGAAACATTATAATATAATACATATTATGTACAATAAAATAACACTATTAAATAAATAAAAATAAATTAACAAATAAAACAGACTACAGATGTCAATTGTGTGGAAGTCTCTCGACACAATAGGAGAATAATCATTAGAAAGATTTTTTATTTATTAGTTTATTTCATCTTGTGCTTGAGTCTAGCCCTTCAGTCCGTACGTTGATGTTAATTCATAAGCATTGTTTCGTTACTGAAACCAGACACAGTAGATTATCACGAGATTGACCGTCTGGTAAGTGAATTTTACGTCTTCATGAAAAAACTTATACGAATTGCAACTAATTTTGTAATCTCATTTTATTTAAAAGGCAGTAGTTAGTCACGTGATTTATCTTATGTTCAACCTTTTCTAACAACTACACCACCGACCTATGTTTTACGAATATGACTACATTTCATTTTTATTTATGCGTTGTTGACGATTAGATTTAAGATAATTGCGAAATATTACACTGAAGAAGGTCTAAACTAAGACCGAAATACGATACATTTGAATTGTATTTTGTTTTAAATTATTAAATGTGTTATTATTTATTCGCCCATTTGCTGCAACAGTGACAGTAACTAAAAAATTGTGATTTTTCAGGAGACACGTTTTAAAGTTTTGAGTTGTTATAACTTTCTATGAGAATTTTAAAATACCGTATTGGCAAGTTACTCTTTTTGCAACTTTTACGATGTTCTCACTACACGACAAAATGACAACTGAGATTGACTGAGATAAGACAGTATTGCAACCTACATAATTCACTAAATGATATGGCACAATAGCGACACAACTGTTCTCTCGGGTGAGTTCGTGAAACCGATTTAAATGTGAATAATACATGTAACAACCTTTTTCCCTGTACGAATAACTCAAAAAGAGCGATTTTTGAGTTTTGTCATTGTTGCAGCAAATGAGCGACTTATTATTCGCTATAAAATCGGCGTTTTGCTCTCATTTACCTTAAGTTTCAAATTGTACATCTGAAAAGCGTTATTCTTGACTTAAGATAAATCGTTTTCTCATAAAGGAAGAAATCTTTCTCTATTTTTTAATACGCTTTACGTATTTTCTTTTAAGCATAAGAATATTTAAATATCTAATTGTTATTTCTCTTAAAAAATTTATTACTTCTGAGTAACTAGGTGAATCTCGTAGAAAGATTGAATAAGTGCTATGTTTCAAAATTTAATTTCAATTAACGCAGAGATATCTAACGAAACGGATTGTTTAGAAAATAATTTTTGTAAAATACACAGTTTATTTTTTTGTATTTGTTTAAATCTTCATGTGTTGAAGATGGTTTACGTCTTGGCGAGAGTTCTATTTGTTATCGAAATTTTCTGTAAGAAGATACTTCTGACAGAAGTAACATGTAATTCTTAATGCAAGAAAAAATTATTTCTATTATTACGATGCGTAAGAATATTCCATGCGACGCTCGCGAAGACGCAGCACCGCCGCGGCCAGGCCGCGCGCCACCGCCGCGTAGCGTTGAACGTAGCGGCGGAGCGCTCACGCACACTACCAGGCGCGTGGCTCACTGACGTGCGCCCGGCTAAAGGTCGGCGCTGATTGGATTGACTTTACTCAATAATTACAGCTTGGTAAAGCATTATAGAAAAAAATGGTTCGGGACTTTTCGACTCAATTTTTGATAAGGAATAACGCTATGTAGTTAGTGCGCGGTCTTTAAGGAACACCCTGTATATATATATATATATATATATATATATATATATATATATATATATATGGTTAGGTGGGGATAGACGGCGTAGTAGTACGAAAGTAGTTCCCTCGCGTGGCTGCGCGCTGCGTCCTTAGGGCACGCTCGTAATGCATGCATGCAGGCTTGTTTCCTGTGCGGGAGCTTTTTGATTCTCCAACACCCCCTCTCAAAAAGATACCTGGGGCATTCCATGCGAAGTGATCCACCCTAAAAAAAAATTTTTTTCTGATCGTACTGAAATTTGCACAATCTATTGCCCTATTGACCATAATTATCCACACCAATTTTTTTGACATTTGTCCAACGCGTTGTCTACTTACAGGGGTTTAAAGTTTCGGCGTTGAGGCCGTCATGTTAAACTTCACACATCGATAATTTGTCGTAAACATTACCGATTTAAAAGAATGACCAGTGATTTTTTAAGTATTTTTTACACACTTTCGAGATATATTATGCATTATTAATAAAAAAGGTTAATTAATTGATATTTTTCAACATTAATAATAAATTCAGATTTTTCTTAAAGATCGACATCTTCGATTTCAATTTAAAAAATACCAAAAAAAAAGAAGAAATATTTGTCAACAAAAAAGTATAGGAAGTCCAAGATGGAGAAATCACTCCTTAGTAAGTTACAACTCATTTTGTGTGCGAACTCATGCTCCGTGCCGCCGCGCCGCGGCGCGGCGCGGCGGGCACCGGTATAACGGGTGCCGAGAGCCGCGACGTTCCACGAAACTTGCGATTTTCCATCGCCTTTATTATAAGTCAGCCGCGCATGTGTATAAAAATATGATTTCTATTCAATTTTGTTTTGAAAATGCGTAAACTATAAGTATGTATTATTATCAAATTTTTTCACCGTACATTTTTTTTTAATGGTGAATGCGGCTCTCGGCACCCGTTATACCGGTGCCCGCCGCGCCGCGCCGCGGCGCGGCGGCACGGAGCATGAGTTCGCACACAAAATGAGTTGTAACTTACTAAGGAGTGATTTCTCCATCTTGGACTTCCTATACTTTTTTGTTGACAAATATTTCTTCTTTTTTTTGGTATTTTTTAAATTGAAATCGAAGATGTCGATCTTTAAGAAAAATCTGAATTTATTATTAATGTTGAAAAATATCAATTAATTAACCTTTTTTATTAATAATGCATAATATATCTCGAAAGTGTGTAAAAAATACTTAAAAAATCACTGGTCATTCTTTTAAATCGGTAATGTTTACGACAAATTATCGATGTGTGAAGTTTAACATGACGGCCTCAACGCCGAAACTTTAAACCCCTGTAAGTAGACAACGCGTTGGACAAATGTCAAAAAAATTGGTGTGGATAATTATGGTCAATAGGGCAATAGATTGTGCAAATTTCAATACGATCAGAAAAAAAAATTTTTTTAGGGTGGATCACTTCGCATGGAATGCCCCACCTGTAACAGAGCGAACAAGACAACAAAAAGAATGAGAGTTAGTGCTCCATGCCCATGTTCTTGGTACAATTTCGATGCAAGGTTGTATTTAACCCCTTCGTGAGCACGTCCGCCGTCATCTCTCTTCGGTTGGGAGATACTCCACTTTTATTTCCTTCCTTTTGATTACTTCACGAATGAAGTGATAGCGGAGATCAATATGTTTGGCTCGTTTATGCAGGACAGGGTTTCGAGCCATGTTGCCAGCTCCTTGATTGTCGTAGATTGTTTTTGCTGGCTGTTTACTTATGATCCCTGATAAGAACACTCTTAAGTGTACAGCCTCCTTGACTGCTTCTGACAGTGCGACGTACTCGGCTTCTGTATTTGACATCGCCACAGACTTCTGCTTGCGTGACATCCAACTAATTGCTGTGTTTGCCATTTTGAATACGTAGCCTGTGTAAGAACGTCGGTGGTCTACATCTGCACCCCAATCTGCGTCAGCAAATCCAACTAGAGGTTCGGTCGTCTTCTTGAATACCAATTTAGCGCGCTTCGTTCCTTGAAGATACCGAAGGACACGTTTTGCCGCTTTCCAGTGTTCAGGTCCATAGTCTGAATTATACTGTGCTAAGGCGCTGACGGCATGGGCGATGTCAGGACGAGTTGATACTGCGAGATACATAAGAGATCCGATCAAACTTCGGTATGGTATTTTTGACATCTCTTCTCGCTCGACGTCGTTTCTTGGACACATTTCCTTGGATAACTTCACGGACGTACTGATTGGAGTTGTTACGGCCTTGCAGTCAGTCATGTTGAATTTCTCAAGCACTTCCTCGGTATATTTTTCCTGGTCCATGGTAATGCTGTCGTCGGTTTGAATGAACCGAATTCCAAGGCAATGGTAAATTCTTCCGAGATCCTTCATTTAAAAACTGGATAATTGCCTTTTGACTTCGTTCATCTTCTCAATGTTGCTTGCAGCGATGATGACATCATCGACGTATATCACCAGGATTATGATATCATTTCCATCTTGCAGCGTATACACGCAGTTATCGGCCTCAGACTGTTTGAAACCCATCGACTTCAACTTTTCATCGAGTTTGGTGAACCACTGGCGTCCGGATTGCTTCAGTCCGTACAACGCCTTCTTTAACTTGAGCACCCTGTTTTTGGGAATTCCTCGTAGTTCTGCCTCACTCAGTATACTCGGTAGATGGTCTGGTATTTCCATATATAGCTCCTCTTCTATTTCGCCGTTCAGGTACGCGCTGACAAAGTCAAGCTGGTGGACTTCGAGCCCTTTTTCAACCGCAAGAGCCATGACAAGCCTTATTGATTCAGGCCGTGCCACGGGGGCAAATGTCTCATTGAAGTCAGTGTAACGACATTGCGTGAATCCTCTTGCCACCAATCGGGCTTTTCGACGCTCAATTGAAGCATCTGCATTCAATTTGGTACGTAAGACCCATCGGCAATCGATAATCTTTCGATCTTTCGGCCGGTTGACGACAGTCCATGTCTCATTTTTTATGAGTGCGTCGAACTCCTTTCTCATTGCAGCTTTCCATTCATCCGCTTCAGGTGTAGTCAGTGCGACCTTGGCGCTCTTCGGATCGAAGTTGGTCAATCCGGCGAATTCTTCGTCGTTGGATTCTTCTCCGGTGACGTTTTCGAATTCTTCTTCGTCGTCAAATGTGACAACGTCTGGTTCGATTTCCGTACGGAGTACGTCATTCAACTGCTCTTTTGGAGCTTTGACTGCGAGTCTGCGTAGCACTTTCTTCGGCTTCCCTGGACGGCCATCCCTTATGAAAGTTGGACGACCTGGTGCTGGGGCGAATCCCAAGATGTCCGAGTCGCTGGACGAGGGTTGCTCTTGTTCAGACGGGGGGTGCTCTTCTTCAGACGAGGGTTGCTCTTTTTCAGACGAGTCGACACTGTAGAAATCGTCAGTTCAATCTTCGCCATCAGAAATGATATCTTCTCGTTGTACCGGCTCGACATTTGTGCGGTCTCGTTCTTTTGCACACATTAGTAGCATAATGTCGTCATCTATAATCTCTCCGGTATTTTCATTCGCTGGGAACTCATCCAGGAACGATACGTCACGGCTTTTTAACACTTCACAGGACTTTGGATCCCACATCCTGTGTGCCTTGGAAGTAGGTGAGTAGCCAATGAAGATGCATCTATTTGTTTTCGGGTCGAATTTCCCGCGTTTACCACTTTTATCAAGCACATGTGCCACTTTCCCAAACGGCTGGAGGTGATATGCTGTTGGCTTCTTTCCGGTCCAAGCTGTGTAGGGTAAATTTCCGTCTAACGTCCTGCATGGACATCGATTCCGTATGTAGGCTGACGTCAATATAGCCTCGGCCCAAAATTTCGGTGGTAGGCCCGCCTGGATCAGCATACATCTAGCCATTTCGACTAGTGTCCGATTGAAGCGCTCGGCTACGCCATTTTGTTCCGGCGTGTATTCGGTGGTAAGCTGGTGCACTATCCCTTCCTTTTCGAAAAAGTCTTTGAATTTGTTGCTAAGATACTCGCGACCGTTATCAGACCTCACTGTTTTGATTGTTAGTCCCGTTTGTTTCTCGACTTTTGCCTTAAAGACCTTAAATTTTTCGAAGATTTCGCTCTTTTGAGCCATGAAAACAACCTCACAGTATCATGTTTTATAGTCAACAAATGTCGCGAAGTATCTTGATCCTGCTAGAGATGGCACTCTCATCGGCCCGCATATGTCCGTGTGTATCAGCTCTAATGCATTCGAGCTCGTTGAAGTTGAGCGCGAGAATGGCGCCCGCGTTAACTTTCCACTCACACACACCTTACATTTTCGTAACTCTTCGTCACATTTGATATCGACCGAATGTATCCTCTTGTTTTCCACCATACTTTTTAAGTCTTTCATATTTAAGTGTCCGAATTTTTCGTGTAGATCCTGCCATGGATTCTTCTTAGCACTTCCGATTCTCGCGACGCTCGCGGTTTCCCTCGCTTCCGGTACGAGGTACAGATCGTTTTTGCGTTCCGCGATCATGACGGTATTTCCGCGCGCGTCTATCACAACGGCTTTCGTTTTTCGAAAAATAACCTCGAACCCGTTGTCCGTAATTTTTGCCACGGACATTAAGTTTGTTCGGAGATCTGGCACGAGTAACGTGTACTTTAACGTGATGTTCATTTTATCACCAATGTTCACTCGCACCGTTCCTTTACCGTAACTTTTCGTCGACTCGTTATTCGCGAGGTTTACCGCGGGTTTGTCGCCATTTCGGCGTTTATTGTGGAACTTCGTTTCATCGTTCGACATGTGTGATGTCGCGCCCGAATCCACGCACCATTTGCGCTCGCTTGCTATATCACTCGCGGAACCGTTGAACGCTGTCTCGCGATGTGTGTTCGCGCGCGCGCACATGGTCGCTTCCGCACACTTTGTTGAGTCATCGGTCGATTTCTCGGTTGATTTCTTCGTCTGCTTATTCGTTCGGCACTGTCTCGCGAAATGTCCCGTCTTTTCACATTTATAGCACTTAATGTCCACGTTTTTATTTTTCTTCGTCGCGTCCGCGCCGCTCGGATTGTGTCTCTTCGATTTTCCGGTTTTATTTCGCAACGTGAATATGGCGCTCGTTGCACCACTGTCATCCCTGCGCATCCGCGATTCGTACTCTTCGATCATTTTTACCTTGAGAGCTTCCGGTTCGAGAATTTTGTCCTTTGCCTCGATCGCCACTCTAGCCTGCGTTCGGATTTCCACCCGAGTGCTAAAAATCATATAGTATATGTCACGTGCACTATAGATTTTCAGCATCCAGGTGGGGAATCGGAACGCACCCCTAAACGGCTCGTAGCAATCCGGTATGCTATACAGCAGGAGGATGGAGATTAACTCCTTGTCTATGTTGAGTTCCATGTCTTCGAGTTTTCCGACGACGTCGAAGAAGTCCGCTAGATGCGTGCGCATGTCTTCACCGTCCTCCATTTTTCGTTGTATGAGCCTCTTGAGCAACATGGCCTTCCTCGCCGGGCCCTGTGACTCGTACGTCGTCTTTAGTTTGTCCCAGACTTTCTTGGAAGTCGCGTAGCCCTTGATATGTTTCAGCTCCTCGGGTGCGATTGAGAGGATCAGGTCGGACATTGCCTTGGAATCGGCACTAATCCACGCGGCTATTGCATCGGCACCGACAGTCGGTTTGACCGTTGTACCGTCAACGTATCCCCATCCATCATTTTTAATCAGTAGTGCTCGTACTTGTATCTTCCACGTGTCGTAATTGTCCTTCTTCAACGGTTCTATGCGAAAGCCCGTCACACTCATTTTTGTCCACGATCGTGTAGCACACAGAAGAGAACGGAACGTTCGACACACGTGCTCAACCGCCTTGTCTCGCGTTTTGGCTTGAGCGTTTTCCGCACATCAACCACGCACTCGCTTTACACTTCGCGTTTTACAGAGCTCACTTTTACTCACGCGCGCCTGGGCCCATAACCTGTGGGAAAAAGGGACGCAATTGCGAATACGTATAAACGAGTTTATTACACGGCGGCGGTCAGATACAGAGAGAGAGAGAGAGAGAGAGAGAGAGAGCGATCGGGATATATATATATATATATATATATATATATATATATATATATATGGGGCGTTCCACGCCAAATCGGACACCATTTGGCTTTTGCATCTCCGATTTTTTTGAAAATTTTTTATGTTATAGTATTGGTTGAAAGAGGCCTCCATGATTTCTTTCAAATTTTTTTGTCGAACCGTTTTCAAAATATCGATTTTTGAAAAATTACGTTACTTTTTTTTTAAACGCCCATAACTTTACGAAAAATGGGCCAAATGGGACGTTTTTTTTTCAAAATTTTTCTTTTTAAACACACTTGATAAAAAATATCAAAAAAAATTTTCAAACTGTATTTCTATAAGATTTTCAAATTTTTGACACAAATTGTTGATTTACAAAAAACACGTACTGATCGATTTTCTCCAAAATTTTTTGTAAAAAACTATCATCGATTCCACAACTTTTAAGCCTAAATTTATAATGGGATAATGACGGGATCTATTTTTTTTCGATTTTTTAATTTCCATCTTTTATTTATCCGTGCTGAAAAATATCTGAAAAGAAAAAATAATTTACACAGGAACTACTATTAATAATTATCTGAGACATAGTGATTACTAAATAGTTTACAAATTGATTTCAGGAAAAAATACAGTTGAATTAAAGCGTTTATTATGCTTGATAAATTTTTTTTTATTAAGTAGCGTTTATTTTCTTACACGTTTAAATATTTTAAAAATTCGAGATTCAACAGATGATGAAAATTCTTTAAATCTCAAAGTGCCTTCTCCGTCTGGAATTACACAATGATATTTCTGCGTTCCTGTTATTGTCTTAGCTCTAAATATATCGCTTGTCTAATGATTCTTTGCTCTGAATATATTCAGAGCTCGAATTTTTAAAATATTTAAACGTGTAAGAAAATAAACGCTTAATAAAAAAAAATTTATCAAGCATAATAAACGCTTTAATTCAACTGTATCTTTTCCTGAAATCAATTTGTAAACTATTTAGTAATCACTATGTCTCAGATAATTATTAATAGTAGTTCCTGTGTAAATTATTTTTTCTTTTCAGATATTTTTCAGCACGGATAAATAAAAGATGGAAATTGAAAAATCGAAAAAAAATAGATCCCGTCATTATCCCATTATAAATTTAGGCTTAAAAGTTGTGGAATCGATGATAGTTTTTTACAAAAAATTTTGGAGAAAATCGATCAGTACGTGTTTTTTGTAAATCAACAATTTGTGTCAAAAATTTGAAAATTTTATAGAAATACAGTTTAAAAAAATTTTTTGATATTTTTTATCAAAAGTGTTTAAAAAGAAAAATTTTGAAAAAAAAAAAAACGTTCCATTTGGCCCATTTTTCGTAAAGTTATGGGCGTTTAAAAAAAAAGTAACGTAATTTTTCAAAAATCGATATTTTGAAAACGGTTCGACAAAAAAATTTGAAAAAATCATGGAGGCCTCTTTCAAACAATACTATAACATAAAAAATTTTCAAAAAAATCGGAGATGCAAAAGCCAAATGGTGTCCGATTTGGCGTGGAACGCCCCATATATATATATATGGTTAGGTGGGGATAGACGGCGTAGTAGTACGAAAGTAGTTCCCTCGCGTGGCTGCGCGCTGCGTCCTTAGGGCACGCTCGTAATGCATGCATGCAGGCTTGTTTCCTGTGCGGGAGCTTTTTGATTCTCCAACAAGCAATAATTTAAAAATATCTTCAATTATGATATCGATTAGGCCAGGCCTGCGGCCGGTTTGCACTTTTCGGCCGATTTTCTTACTGCCATATCCCCACTCCTCTCGGTTCGTAGCATCTGGGCTGCTCGCGGAGACGAAAGACGCTCGAACTCAGGGACGGTATTAACTGTAAATCATATAGGGCTTCGGTGCGTGTTGCCCTGCGTGCTAACCACTGTTTCTTTGAATAGAATTGTTAATATTATTATGATATAAAGTTAAGAGTGACCGCTGTTACACGCCACCCTTAATCGGGTTTAATAACATCGGTAGTTCTTAGGCTGGCAAATCACAGCTATTCCCTTCTTCTGAAGAATGAGTGTGATTGGCTAGTCTAAGAACTACCGATGTTATTAAACCCGATTAACGGCGCCGTGTAACAGCGGTCAGTGACAGTAAAAGGGAATATATGTTAATTGTACACACACACACACACACACACACACACACACACACACACACACACACACACACACACACACACACACACACACGCACGCACGCACACGCGCTCGTGGTGCGTCCGTGCGTGCGTCCGTGCGTGCCTGCGTGCGTGTGTGCGTGTGTGTGTGTACGTACATACCTATCACAACAAAATTACCTTTTTAAAAAAAAGGTAAAAAAAAGGCGTTAAGTATACGGCGCGCAGCATGTTAGCTCGAAGAAAGTGGTTATCTCAAAAAATCGAAGTATCTCTGTATACCTAAAAAAAATCGATGAGGTATTTTTTACTTCTAAAAAACCGATGTGGTATGTTTGTATTTTCACAAAAATAAATGACATCTATAAATTGCGTTAATTATAATCTCAAAAAATCGAAGTATTTCTGTATACCTAAAAAAAACTGATGAGGTATTTTTATACTTCTAAAAAACCAATGTGGTATGTTTGTATTTTCACAAAAATAAATGATATCTATAAATTGCGTTAATTATAAAATTAATATATATTCTTCGGAAAGTAACTGTTGTATTATTTTTAAAAAATTCCGTTACCTAACTCAACCCAAGTAATATGTATCTTTTTAAATAAATGTTTTCTTGATTGATCTTTAAATAAATCTTTAAATTGCGTTAATTAGAAAGAGAAGATACAATTACAAAATTTTTAATCCAACACAGGAATACAAGGTATTTAAATGCAAAGATGTTAATCGCAAAGATTAAAAACTGTTAAAGAAGTAACAATAAAAAATGCAAATATTTTATTGAAATAAAAAAAAATTTCGTACAAATACTTAACGCTGCTTTTTTACTCCAGTCACAACAAAATTACCTTCTTTAAAAAAAGGTAAAAAAAGGCGCCAAGTACACGCGCAGCATGTTAGCTCGAAGAAAGTGGTTATAGAGTAAAAAAGCAGCGTTAAGTATTTGTATGAAATTTTTTTTTATTTCAATAAAATATTTGCATTTTTTATTGTTACTTCTTTAACAGTTTTTAATCTTTGCGATTAACATCTTTGCATTTAAATACCTTGTATTCCTGTGTTGGATTAAAAATTTTGTAATTGTATCTTCTCTTTCTAATTAACGCAATTTAAAGATTTATTTAAAGATCAATCAAGAAAACATTTATTTAAAAAGATACATATTACTTGGGTTGAGTTAGGTAACGGAATTTTTTAAAAATAATACGACAGTTATTTTCCGAAGAATATATATTAATTTTATAATTAACGCAATTTATAGATATCATTTATTTTTGTGAAAATACAAACATACCACATTGGTTTTTTAGAAGTATAAAAATACCTCATCAGTTTTTTTTAGGTATACAGAAATACTTAGATTTTTTGAGATTATAATTAACGCCATTTATAGATATCATTTATTTTTGTGAAAATACAAACATACCACATCGGTTTTTTAGAAGTAAAAAATACCTCATCGGTTTTTTTTAGGTATACAGAGATACTTCGATTTTTTGAGATAACCACTTTCTTCGAGCTAACATGCTGCGCGCCGTATACTTAACGCCTTTTTTTTTACCTTTTTTTTTAAAAGGTAATTTTGTTGTGATATCATTTCTTTTTGTAGTATTAGGGATCATATAAGCATTAAACAGTACATGTTTATAACATATATATTTTGCGACATAGAATACAAATACAACTCAGCGTAATCAAACAATATACTTGATTTTATATACACATACATATTATTCCTTACATTACAGATATTTTTATTCCTTACATTATTACAGATATACTTGAAATACACATACATATTATTCCTTACATTACAGATATTTTTATTCCTTACATTATTACAGATATACTTGAATTATTTGTCTGAACATTCTGTACAGTTAATTCGTAACAACATTTTTTAGGACAAACTGCGCAATCGGAGAGGAAATGTTTCACATATTTTTGTCCAATGTTAATAGCATGTATCCAACGTTAATAAAAGCATCCGTCACCGTATCCGTTGCATCAGGTAACTATTCAAGAAACTGACCAGCTTCAGTTAAGATATTGTATAAGCATATGTATTGTAAATCTATATTAGATACTACAAAAGCATTCTTTAACTAATTAGATACTACAAAAGCATTCTTTTAATCAAATCATGATCTTTGGAAGACAAATAGCCAAATCGTAACGTTATAAATTATATTATTTATAACTTGTATTACTTATTTTACTTACAATTCTTTGTATTATAATAATTAAATATATATATATGCATATATAGGTTGAAATACATGGTATGACGGAATGATTTTATGGCTCAAAATAATAGAATAAATGTTTCAATATTTATAGCCTTGTTTTCAAGCAACGGGACTTTGAAAGTTAATAAAATATGCGTGTATTGTATAATAAATAAAATATATTACAAGAGATAATATTTTTTTTCAGCAATGGAAATTATTTAATGAATTACATGTATACTCTATAAAATCGAATAAGTGGACTGCTATAAACACATTAGAAACTCCATCGCCAATATCTGGACATTCTGCGACAATACATAGAAACTTAATGGTCGTTTTTGGCGGAGTCTACAATGGATATAATAGATATATTTTTGTAAATTGAAAAAGGTTACCTGTCAAAGGAGTACTTCATCACATTTGTGCGAGTCAAATCTTTTGCCTGAATCTGTTGCAATTATAATGATATTTATAACATAGCATTGTTATAAAGAGAGTTAAGATCGACAAATGATTGTAAAAGAATTTTACTGTTATCATTAATCAATTGAATTTTTTTAGGCAGGAAAGCGTACTGTGGACAAAGATGAAAATATATTATAAATAGACGACACGGAGCGTTCTCCAGGTCACATTCGCAAAATGCACACGCTTCATCACAAGCGTCCAGTATTCCAAAAACAATATCATTTTAATACTCTGAGCATGGCCGCATTTCGCGATCAACCTCTGCGTAGTAATTCGAACACGAATAGACAACGTCAATTAGAATCACTAAGGAGGATGGAAGAGAAAATTCGAAATAAGAAGACAACTGATTTACTATACATGGCGGTTGATGCAATCTCACTACAAGAGAATACAGAATTCTCTCATCAAGCCCCGAATGATCGTTTTGCTTTAAGGGGACTAGGCAGTCAGATTTGGTAAAAATTTAACCTTTTTTGGGAATTAATTACAAGGAAATGAATACAAATTGTGACTAGTACTTTTAGGTAATGTTTACTAGTACCATAAACAGTAAAGAAAAAAATTTTTTTTAAATAATATATATATATATGACGGCGCTACAGTCTTCTGATGCATAGACCGTTTTTCTGGTGCCGTTGTGGTTTTGCAGTGATCCTGGCCATAAAAAATTGAATTGTAAAATATCCTGGAAAATTTGGCACTCTATAGGACCCCATTCTGCACTGAACCTATTTAAAAAGGAAAAAAATCAAAATTTAAAAAATGGCAGCTGCAAATGTAAAAAAAACGTGATTTTTCATTGAAAAGAAGGAGCTATTTTATTTTATTTATTTTTTTTTGTCAAAACAGAAGTTTTTACAGACTTATGCGTAGGTTCAGGCCTTAACTAGACATGTTTTACATATGCTCAATTTTTTTTAAATCGATTTGAACCTCCGTCTTGTTGCAATTACTGCAAAACGAAGAGAAAAAAAGATTTCGAGAAAAACGCGTTTAAAGTTTTGAGTAATGTAGCGCTTTTGAGTAAAGCGCTCGACCTTTTTGGCTGTCAAATCCTTAATTTTGCGAATTTTAACATGAACCAAACGGCATTTTACTCGGGAAGAATAGTACTTTCAAAAAATGCAATAAAAAAAAATCGATTTTCTGACTGCCTAGTCCCCTTAAGGGAATCCACAAAGCGTTGCAGTCATCCGAAAGAACATTGGTAATATCCAATACAAATATCGACAATGTGTTCTCAGCTTTTTTGGATACTTTCGTCAGCTGTGTCTTAGGTAACCTTTTTCAATTTACAAAAATATATCTATTATATCCATTGTAGACTCCGCCAAAAACGACCATTAAGTTTCTATGTATTGTCGCAGAATGTCCAGATGTTGGCGATGGAGTTTCTAATGTGTTTATAGCAGTCCACTTATTCGATTTTATAGAGTATACATGTAATTCATTAAATAATTTCCATTGCTGAAAAAAATATTATCTCTTGTAATATATTTTATTTATTATTCAATACACGCATATTTTATTAACTTTCAAAGTCCCTTTGCTTGAAAACAAGGCTATAAATATTGAAAGATTTATTCTATTATTTTGAGCCATAAAATCATTCCGTCATACCATGTATTTCAACCTATATATGCATATATATTTTTAATTATTATAATACAAAAAATTGTAAGTAAAATAAGTAATACAAGTTATAAATAATATAATTTGTAACGTTACAGTTTGACTATTTGTCTTCCAAAGATCATGATTGATTAAAAGAATGCTTTTGTAGTATCTAATTAGTTAAAGAATGCTTTTGTAGTATCTAATATAGATTTACAATACAATATGCTTATACAATATTTTAACTGAAGCTGGTCAGTTTCTTGAATAGTTACCTGATGCAACGGATACGGTGACGGATGAGACCAACATTGAACAAAATCAAACTTTTCTTATAATAAAGCATAGTAGCACAAGCTTTAGGTGATGGATATAGTTGCCCATGGTGATCGGCCTGACCCACTGATCCTCGTGCCCAAATCTAGCTGCCATAAATCATTGAACGTCGTCCATGTAGCTGTGCAGCCACCAGATGTACATGGAGTTATCGTATATACAGGCAGAATACGAGTGTCTCTTTTCAATAGTAGATATCCAATGCATAGACGGCAATGAGTTCCACAGCAAAGATCCAAAGGCGACGGACTTTTGAAAGTGAACTTTATTGTGTTCTATCACGTCTAAATAAACGAGATAAATATTAGTATATCGAATTTATATTTTGCACCAACACACGTACATAACGTAACGTATCTACATGTTGAACATACAAATGAGCGTGTAAAGAATAATAATATAATAACTTACGATAATTTCTTCGCGTAAACGGGAAAATCTCCTCGACATCAGCTCCCTGCCGTTATAGAATTTTCTTCGTATCCTATCTTCTGAAGAAGCCCATCGAAAATTCTTGATATGTATGACTAGATGACTACATTCAGAGCACTAGGCAAAAATCACATAACATTCAGAGCACTGGGCAGAAATCACATATTTTGTAAGAAACCGGTAATCTAACCTATACTACGTTTACGCGAGCGTTATTTGATTCTGTAGTAACTTACGAACGATACGTACGATAATTTCTCCGCATAAACGGGAGATTTTATATAGTAACTACGATGATATCATTCGTATAAGTTACTACAGAAGTAATACTCACGTAAACGTAAAATACTATAATTCCTGTCACATGCACTTAGTCGCATAAAAGAGTCACGGTGCGGTCGCGCTTCGCGTCGTATAATAATAGGATAATTACATGTAAATAAAACAATTACCTTGAATCAAAAAAAATATTAATTAATTGTCGCATCACGTAAAGAGTCACGGTCGGTATCGCTCCGCGCGTATACTTGATGATGACGCGAGACACTACCGTGTAGGTTAACTGACTGTGACAGCGCGCTGAACGCACTGTCTGCACTGCGCGCAGGACACACACGTAGTACATACATACTAACTGCACTAACTGCACTGAGCGCAGTACGTACACGTATAATAACATACCGATTTCGAAACTGGCGATAGTAGCGCGCCAGTGTCGAAAAAGTGAAAGTGACATTTCTCTGATTCCTCTGATTGGTCGAGAGACGTCGGCGTTAGGAGGAGGAGTAGTATCTTTAATTGTAAAATTTACCATTTCGGACTTTGCATTGTAATATCTCCGCTCGTAGGGCACGTAGCGGAAAAATAAAAACACTCTTATTCGTAAATCGACCCAAGCTATCGATCAAGCCTACTTAGAACTTGATCCGTTCACTCGTTATTGAGATCTCAAAATCTCAGGTACTCGCAATTCGTGCGTTCGCGTAAAAGAGTCACGGTGCGTCTCGCTTCGCGCGTACTTGGCGCGAGACACTACCGTGTCTCTTGATGTTGTTACCTCGAAAAAAACAAAGTGGTAGTATTATACCTTGAAATAGCTTTACACCTTGTATACATACTGTTTATAAAATGCGTAATACTACAAAAAGGAGTGATATCCGTACAAAATTACCTTTCTTAAAAAAAAGGTAAAGAAAGGCGCCAAGTACACGTATAGTAGTGTATATGTTACCTCGAAAAAAAAAAAAAAAAAAAAAAAAAAAAAAAAAAAAAAAAAAAAACAAAGTGGTAGTATTATACCTCGAAAGAACCTAATATACACTTACCTTCCACGTTCAAATCTTGAGCAAAAGTTTTCAAGGAACTATCATTCCTCAAGACCATGGATTCCCAAAAATTGCATAAAGTTTGTCTTGTCTCCTCCGACACATGTTCGTACAAACCATGATCTAATAGCACTATTTGTGCTTTTTTGTCCTTCCCCTTCCTTACAAAAACTGTGTACCAGTCAAAATTGTTAGTATCACATCAGATTTTTTATTATTATAAGACTCCTAGCATCTCACTACAGGGATATTGAATTACAACATTTGCAGTGATAAACAAGGAGTTTTAATCTTCCGGCGGGCGCACCTGTGTACTTTGTATAACACGCGTGGCGATTTAGAGAGGGAATTCATGGAAACTTCCAATTTGAGTCTCGGCTTCCCGAGCTATATTCCTTCAGTGTCTAATAAGCTTTAAAATATCGTAACTTTCTCATAAAGTTCATTTCACATAATGTTTATTTTACGATATACATGCCTTTTTTTTAGATATGAATATTCCTTATATCTTTTCAAATTTCCTATCTCATTTCACGGTATACTTTGTGCACGGTGCGCCCGCACTCCCGTTATGAAAAAGGGCGCGCCCGCCGGAAAATAATGTATGCGTTGCACGCATCTGAACTAATATTATTTTGTAACCCTTAAATGCCACCCGGGGTCCAGCGAACCCCAGACCCTTTACAATGATATATTTTCAAATGTTCCCGCCAAAAATGGAGCTCATATTTATTTATTTATTATTTTTAATTTTTTTGATTTTGGAGCCACGGTTTTAACACTTGGCGATCTTAATTTTTTATACTATGTTGAAATTGAAATTTTAACAACATAAGCATTTTATTCTCTTTTCTAAGCCTTGAACAGCATTGAAAATAATTTTCATAACTAAATATCAAAAAATCAATAAGTAAGGAGACATTTTTCATGCTGGGGTCTTTTAGACCCCATGTGTCATTTACGAGATTCTTGAGAGGTGTGGCATTTAAGGGTTAAATATATTATTTGATGGAAGAAAATAATACACCATTTCCAGGATGTGGATCAGCATGTACAAATCCTGTATGAAATATTTGTTCCCCCATTAGTGTAATCAATTTATTGTCGACATCCTTGAGATCTAATCCTTGAGCCTTAATTCCTTCCACATCAGTCACTTTAACACCATCGATCCATTCCGTCGTGAGAATCCTCTAAGTATATAAATTATCATTACAAACGGAAAGATGACATTTATTTGATTGAATATGAGCTTAATCCACAGTCTGAGATGATGATATTTTGCTTCTAATTCTTTTTATTGCCCAAGTCATTTACTTTAACTAATAAAAAACTAATTAAAAAGTTAATAAAATTTTTAGTATACAAAGTTAAAATTGTGCTTGATTACACCCACATCTATATTTCTATAGATTTATTAATCAAACATTAATGAAATGAGCTCTTGTACCAGTTGTAATGATTGATAAAAAAATTTGACAAAACGAAGCAATAATGAAACTGATATACATATGACTTGAAAATTACATTAGTAAACAGTCAAGTTAATATATTAATAACACAGGCACACACAAAAAAAAAGTGGTCTGTACCAAAGACTAGATCCATCATTTCTTATGTATTTTGACGTGCTGAATCCAAATCCGGGGTCAAAATTGACCCCCACCACACCAATTTTTTTTAAATCGCGAAAACCACCATTGAAAACGGAAAATTCCAATATAAGGTGGGTCAGCGTTAGGTATAAATGTGGCAACCAACTGTAAGACCCAATCTACATGTACTTTGATGTCCCGAATCCGAATCTCGGGCCAGCATTACTGTACCACCCCCCACTTTCTTTTTAATCACGAAAAACCACCCTTTAAAACGGAAAATCCCGCTGTAAGGTGGATCAGCGTCAGGTACAAATGTAACAACCGACGTTACGGCCGAGTTTGACGTACCGAGACCTGGTTTTGTGGAGGACCGCAGCTCTGCCCCCTGGGGGCCGAGTTGGACGCCTGCCTTCGCATCCTATCCCGACCGATTTTAAATAGATATACCTACCGTTATTTGATTTCTACCGAGAGATCACCGAGAAGATTGCTATTTCTGTATGACCGGGAAAGGAGGTCATAATTTGAATATTAAATCCAAAATCTCATACGCCAATGTATCTTCAGCAGAAAAACCAACAACTTCTGCAAATGGAACTGACGAGGACTAAGAATCTATGGACAATGACAACTCTCTCGTGGAAGTGGAAATGCAAGTTGATGTAAGCTCCGAAGAGAAAAGTGAAAGCGATAGTGAAGATGAATATGCATCAACAGGTACGAATAAGAAACCCGAAACTTTCAATTAGAAGGAGTTGAATGATTTCATACGAAATTTAGGATTACCCAAAGATGGAGCCGAGTATGCAGCCGCAGTGTTGAAAAATAAAAATATGTTGTCAAAAGGAACCAAAGCTTACGTTTATCGAAATCGAGAAGAAGAATTTCGAAAATTCTACGCTAATGATACGGAACTTTCACTGACATACTGTACAGACGTGAAAGGATTAATACATGAACTGAAACCTAACTGCTATAAAGATGAAGATTGGAGACTATTTATTGACTCTTCAAAGCGAAGCCTTAAAGGTGTTCTTCTCCACAATGGAAACACGTTTGCATCTATTCCAATAGCCCACTCAACGAAGCTGAAAGAAACATACGCGAATTTACGAATAGTATTGGAGAAAATAAAGTACTCAGAACATCAATGGAAAGTTCGCGGTGATCTTAAGATTTCATCCATGATTCTTGGACAGCAGTCAGGATTTACAAAATTTCCATGTTTCTTATGTTTATGGGATTAAGTATGTAGCGCGCAGCATGTTAGCTCGAAGAAAGTGGTTATATCAAAAAATCGAAGTATCTGTGTATCTCAAAAAATGGAAGTATCTGTGTATATCTCAAAAAATTGAAGTATCTGTGTATTTCACAAAAATAAATGATATCTATAAATTGCGTTAATTATAATCTCAAAAAATCGAAGTATCTGTGTATTTCACAAAAATAAATGATATCTATAAATTGCGTTAATTATAATCTCAAAAAATCGAAGTATCTGTGTATACCTAAAAAAAACTGATGAGATATTTTTATACTTCTAAAAAACCGATGTGGTATGTTTGTATTTTCACAAAAATAAATGATATCTATAAATTGCGTTAATTATAAAATGAATATATATTCTTCGGAAAATAACTGTTGTATTATTTTTAAAAAATATCTTTGTATTTAAGTGTCTTCTTACACAAGTCATAATAGCTTCATTTTTCCTTACAGCCATTATAATATAACCAAATTCCGTTACCTAACTCAACCCAAGTGTGATATGTATCTTTTTAAATAAATGTTTTCTTGATTGATCTTTAAATAAATCTTTAAATTGCGTTAATCAGAAAGAGAAGATACAATTACAAAATTTTTAATCCAACACAGGAATACAAGGTATTTAAATGCAAAGATGTTAATCGCAAAGATTAAAAACTGTTAAAGAAGTAACAATAAAAAATGCAAATATTTTATTGAAATAAAAAAAAATTTCGTACAAATACTTAACGCTGCTTTTTTACTCCATAACCACTTTCTTCGAGCTAACATGCTGCGCGTGTACTTGGCGCCTTTTTTTACCTTTTTTTAAAGAAGGTAATTTTGTTGTGACTGGAGTAAAAAAGCAGCGTTAAGTATTTGTACGAAATTTTTTTTTATTTCAATAAAATATTTGCATTTTTTATTGTTACTTCTTTAACAGTTTTTAATCTTTGCGATTAACATCTTTGCATTTAAATACCTTGTATTCCTGTGTTGGATTAAAAATTTTGTAATTGTATCTTCTCTTTCTGATTAACGCAATTTAAAGATTTATTTAAAGATCAATCAAGAAAACATTTATTTAAAAAGATACATATCACACTTGGGTTGAGTTAGGTAACGGAATTTGGTTATATTATAATGGCTGTAAGGAAAAATGAAGCTATTATGACTTGTGTAAGAAGACACTTAAATACAAAGATATTTTTTAAAAATAATACAACAGTTATTTTCCGAAGAATATATATTCATTTTATAATTAACGCAATTTATAGATATCATTTATTTTTGTGAAAATACAAACATACCACATCGGTTTTTTAGAAGTATAAAAATATCTCATCAGTTTTTTTTAGGTATACACAGATACTTCGATTTTTTGAGATTATAATTAACGCAATTTATAGATATCATTTATTTTTGTGAAATACACAGATACTTCGATTTTTTGAGATTATAATTAACGCAATTTATAGATATCATTTATTTTTGTGAAATACACAGATACTTCAATTTTTTGAGATATACACAGATACTTCCATTTTTTGAGATACACAGATACTTCGATTTTTTGATATAACCACTTTCTTCGAGCTAACATGCTGCGCGCCACATACTTAACGCCTTTTTTTTTACCTTTTTTTAAAAAGGTAATTTTGTTGTGATATCATTTCTTTTTGTAGTATTAGGGATCATATAAGCATTAAACAGTATATGTTTATAACATATATATTTTGCAACATAGAATACAAATACAACTCAGCGTAATATGTTATAAGCATGTACTAGTATAGTATATCCTTAGGTGATAGTATGTCTAAGTAATAGTATGTAAACATAACACTTCTGTATGTTCAACAACAACAAGGATCTGTACATATAAAAATAAATTTTCTTTACTAAACACATGCACATGTAAAGAAGATTAGGCTATTTACAAACATCTTTATTCCTGTATTACAATAATTTGTTAAAATAAACAAAATTTAAATTTAAAAAAAGGATTTTAAAGCTTAAAATCTCTAATTTTAAAAGGTTACTATTATTTTTTAGTTTCTATGAGTTTGATAATTTTTACATATAAAAAACTACGAGCTGGACAAAATAGAAAATTTTTCTCTCACTTTGTGGGCCTGTCACGTGCACAAAAAAAATCTGTGAAAATTTTCGACTTCTTAACATGAAAGCTTGAAGTTTTCCTTACAAAATCTTTTTTTTTTAATGTTTCTACGATTTTTTGTTGCTGAGTTATCGTGGATTGAATAAGAAATGAGCATTTTGACTTTAATTGCTCATAACTCTCTTAAAAAAATCATCGTAAAAAAAGATTTTGCAAGAAAAACATCAAGCTTTCATGTTAGGAAGTCAAAAATTTTCGCAGATTTTTTTTTGTGCACGTGACAGGCCCACAAAGTGAGAGAAAAATTTTCTATTTCGTCCAGCTCGTAGTTTTTTATATGTAATTTTATATACACATACATACACGCACAAAAGAGAGAAAGAGACACACACACACACACACACACACACACACACACACATTGAAGGCGTCGGCGGTGCGGTAGTTATAAAGAGAAAAGGCTCTAAATATTTATATCTGCAATACTTTTTTAGGTTAACTCGATTTATGGATATAGTATTTATTGTCGACAATATTGATACATCTTCGCTACATTGTGTGGTATATATATTAATAATATATTATATTACTTTTCTAAATGTATAACTTTCTGCTGTATTCCTACAATCGCTACATTGTGTGGTATATATTAATAATTAATAATATTTTTTAATTTTATTTTTTTATTTTACCTTATATGATATTAAGCGCATTTAAAGCAACACTAAGTTATAAAGAAAAGGCTCTAAATATTTATATCTTTGCAATACTTTTTTATGTTAACTCGATTTATGGATATAGTATTTATTGTCGACAATATTGATACATCTTCGCTACATTGTGTGATATATATTAATTAATAATATATTATATTACTTTTCTAAGTGTATAACTTTCTGCTGTATTCCTACAATCGCTACATTGTGTGGTATATATTAATTAATTAATAATATTTTTTTATTTTACCTTATGATATTAAGCGCATTTAAATCGTGTCATTTTTATTATATAAATTATACTTTTGTGTAACACTAAGTTATAAAGAAAAGGCTCTAAATATTTATACATGTTAATACAAGCAGCCAACATATCCTCGTCATCTTCATCGCCGTCACTTACTTGTTCCTCTTTCACATTGTTCTCTGGGCTGTTTATTTTCATATTAAGCATATCTTTTTCGAGTACATGAACATCTTTCTCATTTGTATCAAATACTCCTTCTATTATGCAATATGTCTTGGTGTCATTAAGTATATTTTGACTTCGTCATCAATTGTAAGGGAACTTAGACTGGTTGCACTAGAAAATTCAATTGGTGTTGATTCTTCCTTGAAAGTGGCAATGTCATCTTCAAAAACACTATTCCTCGTGACATTCGGTTTAGAAAATACTGCAACAGATATGAAATTTAGATAATCTTAGATAGACAAATGTTTACATTATTATTATTATTAATATTATCATCATCGTATTGGTGATTAATAGTATTGCCTACATAAATGTCGGACTGATGGTCTTACTGCTTCTTCTTGTATTTTTGATATAAATTCTGCATTCTGAGTTTTATGATTACGTGGACTGGGTAAAATTGTTTGTGTGAGTGAATCAGGCAGTTCACTGGGCGAGACTACACCACTGGTTCTACGGCTAAGGAAATAATAAATAAAAATGGCATTATTTTATGTACAATTGAAGAATTAAAATTGTATTAAGTAAACAAAATTTAAAATATTTCCTAAGAAGTAGTAATCTTGGAAATAAAATACAATTATAATATACTATCACAATATTAATGCTTAATATAAATTCTAATTTTAATATAAGTATTTTAAATATAAGTTTTACATTTTCAAATAGAACTTATACCTAAAGTCACTGATCACAGAACTACGATCATCATGTATAGAATAATTGTTCAAAACCACTCAACGAACCAAGCGAACTACAGCGTGAAAACATTAAAGGAGTTTCTTCCGCATAGTAATCTTGGCCACCAAATGTCACCATTTTTCCTGTAACATATGGATATCTTGTTGTGCCAACATATTATACTTAATACATATTTGTTAAAATTATATATAGAAAGGTACTTTTATATTTTTATTGTCAATTTAATATGGGATACAAACCTTCTTTGTCTAACACACGTGGGCTATTCTTATTTTCAAAAGAATTATCGCTCACTGATGACAACTCGATTTGATTGCTATTTAACCTCACACTGTGATCATTATTTTCCAACTCTTCCTTATTCACAGGAGGAGGTAAATCTTCTTTCGATGTAACTTCCGTGCTATTATTCTGAGGAGTCATCGCGCTACTCAGAGAACCAAGCGAATTGGCACGCGAGAAGCCACGAGACGTTTCTTCTTCCTCATAATAATTTACTATTTTCTCTGGAGTTACTTGTCCAGGATTAAGAACCGCGGTATCCTTTGAATTGTCTTCTTCAAGCTCTTTCGTTTGTGGACCACCATCTTGCTCGTCGCAATTAAGAGCTTCGGTCTGTTTGACGAAGGACGTGGATATTTTGCTGGCTACTTGGTTCGTCTTCTTTGGCAACTTCTTCATAAGTACGTTCTCTTTTATATCTTCAACTCGAAGATTCGACATGGAAGTAGCTGTGGAAAAGTTAAAGGGAGTCTCATAGGGCGTTCCCTCTGTGCAATAAGTCTTGACGGTATCTTCTTGTTCGCTGCCAGCAAAGTACTCATTGTTCTGCTTCTCCTCCTCGTCGGTGTCGTCCTCAGCGTATCGCAGGCTATAATCTGTAGGCTGATCAAGATCGGTTTCCGCATAGTCGCCAAACAGGTCCACCTTGTTGTCGCGCTCGTCGAACTCCTTTTTCGCGACGCAGCACGTTTGTGATTCATCGGCCAGGCGTTGATTTTGCGGCACAGCATTTCTCTCGACATATTTCTTGCTACAATCGACCGGTTGATCGTTCACGTCCTCATCGTACGTCTCTGCGCCGTTCATGTCGCACCATATATGCCGTTCGGTGAGAATTTGCCACCATGCGAGGTTGGTTCTTCTCAGGGCAGTAGGTAAACCAATTGGTTAAAGATCTCCACGGTATCCGGCTTCCTCCGATTAATCTATATAAAAATAATATTATATGATATAGGGCCGATGTCACAGTCCGATTAACGTGATCCTCCGATTAAACTCACTCTGCATCTCTTTCTAACTGTGTCCCTAGTAGAAAGAGACGAAGAGTGAGTTTAATTAATCAGAGGATCACGTTAATCGGAGACTGTGATTTAATATTATAATTATATTTATTTCACTATCTTTCACTTTCACTATCACACGGCGACGCCGACGGTCACGATAACTAATATTTTTTACGTTTACACGAGCGTTACTTCTGTAAATAATGAATGAATGAGATCTCAACATCTCGAATACTCGCAACCCGTCGCGTCGCGTAATAAAAAGAGCACGATCGGTCTCGCTGCGCTTTTATTTATATAAAAGAGACCGTATATACTTATAACGCGAGACACTACCGTGTCTCTTGATTCTCTTGATATTATACACGGCACGGTCACGATCGTCACTATCACTATTTCTAGGTTATTATCACTTTTTCTAGGTTATTATTATTTACGTTCACTCGTTATATGAGATCAACAAATCTCGAGTACTCGCAACCCGTCGCGTCGCGTAAAAGATTCACGGTCGGTCTCGCTCCGCTTGTATACCACTCCGTACCGTATATATATACTTAATAATTAATTAACGCGAGACACTACCGTGTCTCTTGAGAATGATGATTGAGGCTACGGTCAACGTGACGCTACAAATGCTTTGGAGCGTTCTTCTTCTCCTTCTTTCTTCATTGAAAGAAAAGAGAAGAGGAATGCTTCGAAGTATTTGTAGCGTCACGTTGACCGTAGCCTAATAAATAAACTAACTGACAGCTGAACCGGCTGATGACTGCACTAACTGCACTGAGCGCAGTACGCACACGTAACATCGAAACTGGCGATACCAGCACCTCCAGTGTCGAAAAAGTGAAAGTTACATTCCTTTGATTGGTCGAGACGTCGGCGTTAGGAAGGAGGAGGAGGAGTATCTTAAAAATAATTTTCACATTTTCGACTTTACATCGCAATATCTCCGCTCGTAGGGCACGTAGCGGAAAATGTTATAAGAGATACCCCCCAATTCGAACCCCAAGCTATCGATCAAGCCTACTTAGAACTTGATCCGCTCACTCGTTATATGAGATCTCAACATCTCGAGTACTCGCAACCCGTCGCGTCGCGTTAAGAGATACGGTCGGTCTCGCGCTCCGCTTTAACAGAGTCCGCTTGTATAAAGGCCACATACTTAACGCGAGACACTACCGTGTCTCTTGATAGCAGAGCTAGAGAGAGGCATTATACACAGAAAGAATGGCCAGAGAGAACAGATTTCTATCCAGGGGAGAAAAACATCCTACGCGAACCTTTAGTTGATCCATCAAATATTCTGCTTCCACCTTTCCACATAAAACTTGGTCTCATGAAACAGTTCGTCAAAGCTTTGGACAAAGAAAGCGCCTGTTTTGAATATTTACAAGAGAAGTTTCCTGAAATAAGCGATGCTAAACTAAAAATAGTATATTGTGCACCAAGGGGCGAAAGTAGCGTTTTTCAGACGAGTGTGAAGTTTGCCGCCCGAGCCGAAGGCGAGGGCGGCAATCACACGAGTCTGAAAAAGCTTTCGACCCGAGGTGCACACGTTATTTTTCACAATAGCTTTACGGAAAGTTCGACTTCCATGCCTAGAGAGAGGCGAGAGTGACCAATTTCACGACAGGGCGGCAGTAGCGGGAGGAAAGTGAGCACTTTCCTCCCGCTATGCCGCCCTGGCGTGAAATTGGTCACTCTCGCCCCTCTCTACAGGCATGGAAAGTCGAACTTTCCGTGAAGGTGTTGTGAAAAAGGTATTTTTGATGGACCTCAAATTCGTATCTTGTTTAACGATGAAAAATTTATCACAAAAATGACTGAGCATCAAAAAGCAGCATGGCTCAGTTTCAAGAAAGTAGCTCAGAATTGCTTAGGGAATCAGAAAAGTGAGGATTATACCAGAATATAGTTGAGGAAATGTTAGAAAATTACAATCGTTTGGGCTGCTTGATGAACTTAAAATTGCATTTTCTACACTCTCATCTTGATTACTTTCCCGAAAACCTGGGAGATTACAGCGAAGAACAAGGTGAAAGGTTTCATCAAGATATGAAGGAAATGGAGCGTCGGTATCAAGGAAGGTGGGATGTTAATATGATGGCAGATTTTTGTTGGATGCTTAAAAGAGAAACCCAGCTTAAAAGTCGAAAGAGACAAAGAAATCCTCTACATAGATCGTTCGAAGAAAAAAGAGTTCGTTATAAAAGGAGAAAGGAGTAAAAGAAACTCTTTTCCTCTTCAAAATTAAAACTAAGTGATCTCTCGGTAGAAATCAAATAACGGTAGGTATATCTATTTAAAATCGGTCGGGATAGGATGCGAAGGCAGGCGTCCAACTCGGCCCTCAGGGGGCAGAGCTGCGGTCCTCCACAAAACCAGGTCTCGGTACGTCCAACTCGGCCGTAACGTCGGTTGTTACATTTGTACCTGACGCTGATCCACCTTACAGCGGGATTTTCCGTTTTAAAGGGTGGTTTTTCGTGATTAAAAAGAAAGTGGGGGGTGGTACAGTAATGCTGGTCCGAGATTCGGATTCAGGACATCAAAGTACATATAGATTGGGTCTTACAGTTGGTTGCCACATTTATACCTAACGCTGACCCACCTTATATTGGGATTTTCCGTTTACAATGGTGGTTTTTCGCGATTTAAAAAAAATTGGTGTGGTAGGAGTCAATTTTGACCCCGGATTTGGATTCAGCATGTCAAAATACATAAGAAATGATGGGTCTAGTCTTTGGTACAAACCACTTTTTTGTGTGCCTGTGTAATTAAACATTATAATTGAGAAAAACAATTTAAGAGCCTTTTATTTTAGGCATATCAGGAATTTTTTTTCAAGAATCATACAATATTCACAATTTTTGATAAACTTTAATTCTATTTAAAAAATATCTTCTAAAAAAATCTATGATTCGATTTGTAATCCGAAGATTGATGAATTCTAATGGCGAGCAAATATAATTTAACATATGTCTTCTATGCTATGTCAACTTAACAAATATAAAATGTAAAATTATTAAAATAATTTAAAAAATATGTTAAAGTAACACAATTTGAACGTATTTATTAAATGTGTTAAAATTTCCAGAAAAAGAGTGTTGATTTTACTCTATAACAGAAGTAGGAATGAAAATTTACAGAAAAATAATGTTGATTTTACTCTATAACAGAAATGGGGATAATTCAATATAAGATTCAACATAAAAGTTATGTTAATTGTACACATAATTAACTTCAAATTACGATCAAAATTACATTTCTTTTCTGTTGAAATATTAACATAAGATCGGTGTTACCATTTAACATATCCATATTATGTTAAATTAACACAAAAATTTGAGTAGACCGTTTGGGACATGTGATTTATGTTATATTTAACACAAATTTTCTAACTGTGTAAATATAATAATCGACTGTGAATTCCACTCAATAAATATATTTGTCAATAAAGTTTAAAAAAACAACCTTACTACTAAGATTCCAATAAATTTTTGGTATATATGCATACTCAAATCTTTTTAAGTCTTTGGCACATTGCTCTCCATTTTTTCCTTCGTTTTCGAAATCTAACTCCATGCGAAGTGTATCGATCATTTCCTGTAAATTTAAATACATTTTTTTAAATAGAAAAAGGGATTCTGTAGAACTTGGTTTATGAAATAAGAATAACTATATATGGGGCATTCCACGCCAATTCGCAAGGGGTCAGACTTCGACCTTTTTATTTTTGATGGCTGCTCGTTTTTTAACAGGTCTTTACGAGTACTATACCCATGTAAGAGCGTTTCTGTAATAAATGTAGCGTTTCCGAAATAGAGCCTGCGCAAAATAAGGACTCCAAAATTTTCAATGAATTTTTTCGCCTATTAGATAACATCTAAGAAAAAAATTCATTGAACATAAAATACGCTATTTAGATCATAGTTTAAAAAAAAAATTACTCCAAATTTTTATAATAATAATTTTAAGCTATTAAAGTAAAAAAACACACAAAAATTTGAATATCTCGAAAACCCCATTTTCTATTTTTTTGAAATTTATAGGGAATATTCTAGGGAGTATGAGAAAAATTTTAAGACCGGTCCGAAGTTGGGCAGAAAACTTGGGAATTTTTTATAGATTTTTTTGTGAGGCAGTAGTGATATTTGATTCACAAAAATGCAGTTAAAAACGCGTTTCAGACAATTCTGAATCGATTTAGATATACTTTTTTTTCTTAGTAATTGACGTTACTCATAGTCAAATAAAATGAGTGAATTGTACCTTCTGTACACGCCGGTAAAATTGTTTTACTGAATCATGATGAAAATCTCGGCATAGCACACGACAATTGCGATGAACAGTGTTGGAAAGGCGAAAAAAATAGATTTGTGAGGAAAGAGCATCGGCAAGCCCCCTGCAAAAAATGCCCGTTTTCGGTACCTTGATTTTTGAAACTTTTTTTATGCCAAATGGTTACTTATGATGACCCAATAATCCCTGCAAAATTTTAAGAGGAGCATACGCCCCGTTTAAGAAATATAGGGGGTCAAAGTTGACCATTTCCAATCAAAAAATATACATTTATACTCCAATAATAATGTCCAAAAAATTCAGCCGAAATGGTTCTTTTAAGATTTTTGGCTGCTGATTACGAATCTGAAGTCAGATTTTAAAAAATCAAAATGGCGGATCCAATATGGCGGACTGATTTTTTCAAAATTCATCGGATTCACTTGAAACTCGTTACTCGGGGGTTTTTGGGGTCGCTGATTACGAATCTGAAGTCAGATTTTAAAAATTCAAAATGGCGGATCCAATATGGCGGACTGATTTTTCTTAAATTCATCGGATTCACTTGAAACTCGTTACTCGGGGGTTTTGGGGGTCGCTGATTACGAATCTGAAGTCAGATTTTAAAAATTCAAAATGGCGGATTTAATATGGCGGACGAATTTTTCTTAAATTCATCGGATTCACTTGAAACTCGTTACTCGGGGGTTTTTGGGGTCGCTGATTACGAAATTGAAGTCAGTTTAGAGAAATTCAAAATGGTGGATCCAATATGGCGGACTGATTTTTTCAAAATTCATCGGATTTACTTGAAACTCGTTACTCGGGGGTTTTTGGGGTCGCTGATCACGAATCTAACGGTGAACTAACTTTTAACCAACACTAAATCTTCTTTGTCACTACATTAAACTTACATAAAACCTATTTTGTCCTACAATGGACCTATTTTTCCTTACATTGGACCTATATTCTACCTAGGAGCGGTGAGCGTCGAGCGGACTGAGTCTCGTTTTAAACAGTTCGGCCTAGAGTTACGAAACCCTGAAAACAAAAGACGATCAGCAGATCATCATTTCATTAACATTCCATTGTGTATTTGGTTTCTTGGATACGGACAATATCATGAAATAAGTACACCTAACCCTGGAATATGTGACGTTTCTATAACTATACCTAAGGAAAAGCCACAACCAATGCAAACAGAAAACTAAAGAACCTACATTACAACTTGCCTTTGCTGGCTGGATTGTGCATTACATCTTGCCTTCGTTGGTTGGATTATTACAACTTGCCTTTGCTGGCTGGATTGTCGATTACATCTTGCCTTTGCTGGCTGGATTATGCATTACATCTTGCCTTCGTTGGTTGGATTATTACAACTTGCCTTTGCTGGCTGGATTATGCATTACATCTTGCCTTCGTTGGTTGGATTATTACAACTTGCCTTTGCTGGCTGGAATGTCGATTACATCTTGCCTTTGCTGGCTGGATTATGCATTACATCTTGCCTTCGTTGGTTGGATTATTACAACTTGCCTTTGCTGGCTGGATTGTCGATTACATCTTGCCTTTGCTGGCTGGATTATGCATTACATCTTGCCTTCGTTGGTTGGATTATTACAACTTGCCTTTGCTGGCTGGATTATGCATTACATCTTGCCTTCGTTGGTTGGATTATTACAACTTGCCTTTGCTGGCTGGATTGTCGATTACATCTTGCCTTTGCTGGCTGGATTATGCATTACATCTTGCCTTCGTTGGTTGGATTATTACAACTTGCCTTTGCTGGCTGGATTGTCGATTACATCTTGCCTTCGTTGGTTGGATTATTACATCTTGTCTTTGTTGGATATATTGGATCCGCCATTTTGAATTTTTAAAATCTGACTTCAGATTCGTAATCAGCGACCCCCAAAATCCCCGAGTAACGAGTTTCAAGTGAATCCGATGAATTTAAGAAAAATCAGTCCGCCATATTGGATCCGCCATTTTGAATTTTTAAAATCTGACTTCAGATTCGTAATCAGCGACCCCAAAAACCCCCGAGTAACGAGTTTCAAGTGAATCCGATGAATTTAAGAAAAATTCGTCCGCCATATTGAATCCGCCATTTTGAATTTTTAAAATCTGACTTCAGATTCGTAATCAGCAGCCAAAAATCTTAAAAGAACCATTTCGGCTGAATTTTTTGGACATTATTATTGGAGTATAAATGTGAAGCTGCTATATTTTTTGATTGGAAATGATCAACTTTGACCCCCTATATTTCTTAAACGGGGCGTATGCTCCTCTTAAAATTTTGCAGGGATTATTGGGTCATCATAAGTAACCATTTGGCATAAAAAAAGTTTCAAAAATCAAGGTACCGAAAACGGGCATTTTTTGCAGGGGGCTTGCCGATGCTCTTTCCTCACAAATCTATTTTTTTCGCCTTTCCAACACTGTTCATCGCAATTGTCGTGTGCTATGCCGAGATTTTCATCATGATTCAGTAAAACAATTTTACCGGCGTGTACAGAAGGTACAATTCACTCATTTTATTTGTCAATGAGTAACGTCAATTACTAAGAAAAAAAAGTATATCTAAATCGATTCAGAATTGTCTGAAACGCGTTTTTAACTGCATTTTTGTGAATCAAATATCACTACTGCCTCACAAAAAAATCTATAAAAAATTCCCAAGTTTTCTGCCCAACTTCGGACCGGTCTTAAAATTTTTCTAATACTCCCTAGAATATTCCCTATAAATTTAAAAAAAAAATAGAAAATGGGGTTTTCGAGATATTCAAATTTTTGTGTTTTTTTACTTTAATAGCTTAAAATTATTATTATAAAAATTTGGTGTAATTTTTTTTTTTAACTATGATCTAAATAGCGTATTTTATGTTCAATGAATTTTTTTCTTAGACGTTGTCTAATAGGCGAAAAAATTCATTGAAAATTATGGAGTCCTTATTTTGCGCAGGCTCTATTTCAGAAACGCTACATTTATTATAGAAACGCTCTTACATGGGTATAGTACTCGTAAAGACCTTGTTACGTCCGACGAGGTCGTATTTATATAAACACGAATAAGACGATATGGTTATGGATACACAGTCGGATACACAGGGCAATTGAGGGCGAAAACCGGTGGTTCAGTGGTACAAAATCATATATTTAACACAATTCCAAAATTCACATGCAACGTTTCCTTAGCGTCGAAATTATTAACGCAATTAAGCAAGGGTTACTTCCCGTTGTTACGATAACATCGCGAAGAACGAACGGTGGAGAATTAAGATGGTTGTTACGTTCGTGGCGGGACGCGATGTCCGTGATAAAGCGCTGCCCGGGCCGAGCGGAAGAACAGGCGGGCGCTTTTGCGACGATGTAATGGAGAGTGGCGCGAAATCGCGACTTACGAGGTTTCGTTTACTGGATGGTCTGATCGAAGGCCCTTCGTCGTTGCCGAGTGGAACTGCTACCTTGCGAGCGACCCGTGATACGCATTTCCAGGCTGGTTACTTGAAGATCTCGTGGGGCGCTCTCACTGGCTCTACTTCGAAATACACTCTAATTCGGAATACACTCTAATTCGAAATACGCTCTGATTTGAAATACGCTCTAATTTGAAATACACTCTAACTCGAAATACACTCTAATTCGAAATACGCTCTGATTTGAAATACGCTCTAATTTGAAATACACTCTAAGTCCGTGAGACGGGAAGAAAAAAAGAATCTTAGCGTGAAGTTAACTGCTGAAGATTTCGCGGCACAAGAAGCACCCGCGTCTCGAGGCAGGGTCTTATATCTCTGAGCGCGGTGCGGTACGGGGGTAGGAAAAGGGCCCGCGGGCCGCGCGTATCAGGTGCAAGCGTCGCTCGGTACGGAAGTCTTCTCTCGCTTTCTATCATTATTACTACGGATAAATTGAATAGGTAACTTAATTACTACGCAGGGTTGCTTCTACTTCGTCTAGCTTATGATACTAGGATTCTAGGTAGTCTCTAGCGCGGGAGAAGGCGAGCGGTTAGCGCCGGTGCTGTCACTGTTGTTGCTGACGCACACCTGTCACCATTTGTGATATTAATTCGCGATCGATTCCCAATTTCTTTACCGTAACTCAAAAAGAGTTTGTAATTAATTATTTCTAACAGTTAGAAGCGAGGCGTATTCGCCGTGGGAAGGTGCTGATGACAGCATCCGTATTGAGATAACCGGCTCGGGTAAGCGTGAGAGCGTCTGGCTCTCCGCGCGCCTTCTCGGAACTGTTGACAGTATGCATTCCTTAATATTATTATCAATCTATCGCCAGACCGTTACAAAAGTTATCAGTTATTGTCCTTTTACACAATTAAGCTGTATCTACGCTAATAAGGATTAATCAATCTACAGCTACGTAGAGAAGGCAGAACATAACATGGCGAGCTGCGAGAGCGCGCGCGCGAGCGCGCGCTGCGATAATAAGCAACAATACTAGTAATGAACGCGTTCGGTGGGCTCGAATAGTTCGTTGCTAATGATATTTAAATAGGTCGTTACTCCTTGTGATTTGACTGGGTTAATTCGTTTGCGTTAGGTACGACGTAAAACATAAGGAACCCACACAGCACACTTTATCTGAGGGACGTCCTACAGATATCATTTTGGGATATCGCAATAACCGCAGGACATCCCAAAATGATCTCAGATATCCGGTGGATATCCATTGGATGCACAAGTGTCCGGCTATTTAGTATCTTGCAGACATCTTAGATGACGTCCACAGGATATCTGAGGCAGATCGAAAAATATCGCAAGATATTAATTAACTCCCAAAAAAATATTCTATCGTTTAGTGGCTCCCGCTTGATTTTAGAGGATTTTCCTCTGAAATACGGTCTCAAGAAGATATTTTAAAATCTAGAAAAATATCCTCTAACCATGAGACACTAGACTTAAGATTGCAGTTCTCTTAATGCTAGAGGACTGACACTGATTTCCGATATTCACCCGACATAAAAAAAAATTATTTATTTCGAAATTGTATTACTATTTTTTAAGTAAATTTGTTTCTTAAGATGCAGTCTATGATTATAAATATTTTCTGGTATCTGAAAAAACACTTACCTTGGTGGGATTCGAACTCGGGACCTCTGGATCGTGAGCCAACTGCCTTACGTGGTAGACTACTTAATTTAATGTGAGCGTTATATATAGTCTACATATGTCATAACCAGCGCAAATATATAATTTTTCAAAAATCATCTTAACCCACACAGCACACTTTATCTGAGGGACGTCCTACAGACATCATTTTGGGATATCGCAATAACCGCAGGACATCCCAAAATGATCTCAGATATCCGGTGGATATCCATTGGATGCACAAGTGTCCGGCTATTTAGTATCTTGCAGACATCTTAGATGACGTCCACAGGATATCTGAGGCAGATCGAAAAATATCGCAAGATATTAATTAACTCCCAAAAAAATATTCTATCGTTTAGTGGCTCCCGCTTGATTTTAGAGGATTTTCCTCTGAAATACGGTCTCAAGAAGATATTTTAAAATCTAGAGGAATATCCTCTAACCATGAGACACTAGACTTAGGATTGCAGTCCTCTTAATGCTAGAGGACTGACACTGATTTCCGATATTCACCTCGACATAAAAAAAAATTATTTATTTCGAAATTTTATTACTATTTTTTAAGTAAATTTGTTTCTTAAGATGCAGTCTATGATTATAAATATTTTCTGGTATCTGAAAAAACACTTACCTTGGTGGGATTCGAACTCGGGACCTCTGGATCGTGAGCCAACTGCCTTACGTGGTAGACTACTTCTTAATTTAATGTGAGCGTTATATATAGTCTACATATGTCATAACCAGCGCATATATATAATTTTTCAAAAATCATCTTAAGAAACAAAGGGCATAGGGGAATAAGCATGTAAAAATTGCCCCCGCAAGTATGAAGTTGATATTGGCGTCGTAAGTTAGTACCCATGTGACCTTGAACTCCTGCAAATATTGACCTTGAAATTATACTTTTGAAGGAGTTATGGAGGAAGAAAGAAAAGAAACAAATAATTTCTTTCTCGAAAACGGCTCGACCAATTTTTATGAAAAAAATATATGTTGTAGGTATCAATAATGGTGTTCAAAAGAAAATATTTTGTAATTTTTGAACAAATAATAGAGCTGAAAAAAATTTTTGAATTTTTTAAACAATTTTTTTTTTGTGTTCCTTTAGAGTGACACCTTTAATTTTTTTTGCAAAAACATTGTACTAGTATCTATTTTAACATATAATTTTCCCAGATTTTTAAAAAATATAGTTTTGGAGTAAAAAAATGAAAATCATGGTCGTGTCACCTGATGCTCAAAGTAATAGTCTAAGATCCCGACCTACATCGACCTTCACTCATCTGTTTTCCTAATAAAAAGTATTTTTTATCAAACATAATGAATAAACAAACAAATCGCGGATGGGTTGCCTAATTAAATTAGCTCAAGGCTACCCTTAATTAAAAATAATTTAATTAATTTTCTTTTATTTTTACACTCATTTATATTCTCAAAAAATTCAGTACCAATCGAAAGTACAAAGCATAAGTAGAAAGGAAAAGTTGGGTTGCCTATCTTTTACTGCTCCCTATTACCGGGTTGCTAGGTATAAACAGGTGAATGAGTTGGTATTACCAATTTACACTCATCTTTATTCTTAATTGAACTATATTGTTGCGCCCGTGCGAGTCTGTCCGAGACGCCCGGTACAAGAGAGTCGCGAGAAGCCTGAACTTCACTCATGAGAAGCTTCAAGCCGTCCCTTGACAACGGGACACTTATTATTTATTGATTGATCGCCTGTCAGAATTGTTCTGGAGATTCGAACCGTTCGTTCCTGCTCTCCAAGCCTTTTCTGTATTTTCGTTCTGAGTCTTAATAAACCGATTTCTTCCTTTTGTAATAACAAGTGTCGTTATTTCCACGGTCCCGGAAGTGCGCGGTCGTGTTCGCGAGTGAGCGTGATTCTAGCGAGCGAAGCGCAACAATATATTAAAATAAAGATAATTTTATTGCGAACACAGTGGTATTAGGTTGCCTAAGCAAAATCGATCAAGACTTGTGGTTGCCGCGCTTTAAAGTCCGAATATTTGAGTAAGCGAGCGGGGTGCGACAGAGAAGCGTGAACGTACTATTCTATGCAATAGAGGAGGACGCAGCATAGCAGTTGTGCGTGAAGCCGAGTGAAAGAGAGTGCGCATGCTCTTTTCTCCGTGCGATAGAGAAAGACAATTCTATCGCTCGAAATCTTTTTTTCTCTCTTTCACTCGGCAACTGCTTCACGCACAACTGCTTATGCTTTGTACTTTCGATTGGTACTGAATTTTTTGAGAATATAAATGAGTGTAGAAATAAAAAAAATTAATTAAATTATTTTTAATTAAGGGTAGCCTTGAGCTGATTTAATTAAGCAACCCATCCGCGATTTGTTTGTTTATTCATTATGCTTGATAAAAAATACTTTTTATTAGGAAAACAGATGGGTGAAGGTCGATGTAGGTCGGGATCTTAGACTATTACTTTGAGCATCAGGTGACACGACCATGATTTTCATTTTTTTACTCTAAAACTATATTTTTTAAAAATCTGGGAAAATTATATGTTAAAATAGATACTAGTACAATGTTTTTGCAAAAAAAATTAAAGGTGTCACTCTAAAGGAACACAAAAAAAAAATTGTTTGAAAAATTCAAAAATTTTTTTCAGCTCTATTATTTGTTCAAAAATTACAAAATATTTTCTTTTGAACACCATTATTGATACCTACAACATATATTTTTTTCATAAAAATTGGTCGAGCCGTTTTCGAGAAAGAAATTTTTTGTTTTTTTTCTTTCTTCCTCCATAACTCCTTCAAAAGTATAATTTCAAGGTCAATATTTGCAGGAGTTCAAGGTCACATGGGTACTAACTTACGACGCCAATATCAACTTCATACTTGCGGGGGCAATTTTTACATGCTTATTCCCCTATGCCCTTTAGTTTAAAAAGAGTAATAAAATTTTAAATATATGATATAATATTTCTTAATGTCGGGTGAATGTCAGAAACCAGTGCCGGCTTATTATGAAATTTTGTGTTCGTAAATATATTTATGAAAAAGTATATTTATAAAGTTAAAACACACATTCTTATCAAATTCTTACAAAGCTTCATTAGACAAAAATAAGGAAACCTTTTTTATGGAATCCCTACCCACACAGCACACGATGTTCATTGGACGTCTAAGGACGTCCATTGGACGTCCTGGACGTCCAGTCGACGTCTATGGACGTCCAATGGACATCGTGTACTGTGTGGGTAATAAATATAATGATCGGGACCTTATCCGGTTAGCCCTAATAAAGAAGTATTTATGAAGTTAAAACATCCTTATCAAATCCTTACAAAGGCCTCACTAGAGAAAAATAAGGAAACCTTTCTTATGGAATTCCTAATAAATAATGATCGGGACCTCATCAGGTTAGCCCTAATAAATAAGTATTTATGAAGTTAAAACATCCTTATCAAATCCTTACAAGGGCCTTATTAGATAAAAATAAGGAAATCTTTCTTATGGAATCCCTAATAAATAATGATCGGGACCTCATCATGTTAAAATAAGGAAATCTTTCTTATGGCATCCCTAATAAAGTATGATCGGGGCCTTATGTTATGTAAGGACATCCCTAACAAATTTCTACATGGGAATATCTTGCATATCCTCTAATTTTAAGAGGCTATTCGGATTATTATAGTAGAATTTGCTATAGAGGAATTTACTCTTGATTATAGCTTACGCATCCACTCTTTTATAAAGTAATACGTATTACTTAAAGAAAAATATTCTTCATGTAACATTTTTGGAGGAAGTGCTAAGAGGAATTCCCCACTTATCAGTAGAATATTTTTTTTTGAGTGAAGGATATCCTGCAGAAGATCTCGTAAGATAGCTTATGCAACGGATATGACAGAATATTTAGATATCGTGAGATTATAATAGGATATCTCACGATATCCTATTGGAATATCCCGGGCAGAACCTGCTGGGATATCCGTGGGATCGTATTTGGAAATCTGGGACAATTTGGGATATTCCCAGGATACAGTGTGCTGTGTGGGAATGAAGATATAATGTACGCGTTGAGAGGTGCTGAATAGGCAAGATAGCAGTCAGATAACGCTCGCCGCGCGGTAGGACCGGCGAACGCTACAGGAGTTATATCTGTTATTATTTCTTTCTAACGGACTAAAACATTGCCGACCGAAGTCACGTTCTCCCTATTACTGGTTTAGTATTCCCGCGAAATAGGACAAGCGATTATTAATAATACTCTTAATAACTAAGGCGTACAATGAAGCAACTAACAATAAGACGCTACGAGGAATTAACGCATGGGCGCAAAAAAAAAGAAATGTATCGGCGGACGTCACAACCTGTTAAAAAACGAGCAGCCATCAAAAATAAAAAGGTCGAAGTCTGACCCCTTGCGAATTGGCGTGGAATGCCCCATATATATATATATATATATATATATATATATATATATATATATACATATATATATTGTTGCGCCTGTGCCGAGACACCCGTTACTTGTGGGCTGAATTTGATTCCGCTCCGCAGAAGCTTCAAGCCGAAGCGCGTCCCTTGACAACGGGACACATATGATTGTATTGATTTATCATCGCCTGTCAGATTTATCTGGAGATTCGAACCGTTCGGACCTGTTCTCCAAACCTTCTCTGTATTTCCTGAATAAACCTGAGTTCCTTTCTTTGGTAATTCTTCAGTTTAGCTACACCAGCACAGAAATCGATTAAATTAGGCTTATTCGACGCGTTTTTGCACGAAACGAAAGAATCTGGCAGAAAAAAGTACTGTCCCGCGAAGCGAGATATTAATCGTTAAAGTTGACAGGAATCAGGTTATGATTCCTGTCATACCGACGAGATGAAGCAACACTGAACATGCCCTGCGGCCACATGCGCATGCTCAGTGGTCGCACGCGCATGCAAAAGTGCGCCAATTTTAAATATGATGACTAGTCAATCGTGCAGAATAACCAAGCGTCTTGATTCAAGCAGTTAAATATCACGCTGGGAGTTTGTTTAGTTTTATTATGCGGAGGAAGGGGCTCCGTCGCAGGCGGAGGCATACGCATGTATGCAGTACATGTATAAACAGTACGCAATTAGGCGGGGGAGGGGCTCCTCACTGATTTTAGGACACGCCTTCGGTGTATAGATTGGTGACGCGCTTTAAAAGTATTTAAGTGTTTAAAGCGCGTCAACTAACCTATGTAGGTTTGTTGTGCCGTACCTTGGCTGAGGGATCGGCACAGAGTTCTTTTGGATCCGCCGGGAGGAAAGGAGCAATAACGTTGTCAGATTCTTGTTCCAAGATAGATTGAATAAAGCCTTTATTCAGTAATTACACATAACTTCGTTGATTTCACTGCCCTGACTTGCGGGCGCTCACTATAGAATAATTAGTTACGTCGGTCGTGCGCGATTAGTCTTACGTTCCAGACTGCCCGCCGCTTCTCGGAAGGGCGGGCTTTTATCTCTCGCGTATTAGCTTCCGCGATGCTGACTTAGCTGTCAGCGCTTTTGCTTCCGGGCGAGTGACCTGGATGCCACTTGCAACACCCGGAATGCCACCTCAGGTGAGTTTGGCAAGATTCGGAAGAAGCGCTGACAGCTAGGTGTCGAAATAACGACACGGCGATTTTCGCCACACAACATACCTCCCCCCGTGGCAAAAGAAAAATTGAGGCACGAAATTTTTCGTTATCATTTTCTTTTTCCATGGAGGTTACATTTTATGCTTATTTTCCTAGTTGTGTGCGGAAATCGCGTCGCGTGTCTTTAACCAGAACGTCACGTTCGAGAGAATGTGGCGTCGTTCGCAATTATTTCTTCGCGCTCTTATATAAATCTGCACCTCGCCTGGTGCGTACGCTGTTATGAGATATACGGGATAGGTTGTATCGCATACAAATTCTGTTTGTGTCGGAGCGCGTACATTTGTCTAGGTCGTTTCCTTTTAGTGTTAGGTAATTTCGATCTTCTTTATTAATAGCCAATAGAGTATGTGAGGTTTTGGGGATTATGAATACATTTTTATTGTCGTACATCGGCGGGGGGGTTTACTCGCACAATTTTCGTAATTAGGGTAGGTGGTAATCGGGAAGGTTAGGATTGTGTAGACGTTGGAATTGTTGTAGTACGCATTTATTTTTACAAATTTTTCGATGTTTTTCCAATTGTCTATTTGTAATTTAAAAGGGGAGTGTGTCCCTCGGGGTAGGTGGGTTGTCGCTTCTCTTAATTCCGATACTAATGTTTCGAGTGGCAGTAGCCTTTATTTCTTTATAAATGCTTTTAGATGGTTGGCGTCTAGACACGGCGACTTTCGCCACACAACCTCCCTCCCCCCGTGGAAAAAAAAACTGAGGTGTTCGAAGTTTTCCGTTATTTAGGTGTGTTTTTCTTTTCCCTGGGAGGTTACAATCTACTTTTCTTATGCTACTTTTGTGTTATTATTTTACCCTTTAACATCTTATCAATTCCCTTTTTTCTTTAATATATAAATGATTACCCTTATAATGCTTATTATTGCTAGGCTATGCTCAGTTTTTTGGTAACTTCTTTAGCTATGCTTTCTTTGCTTTTAATTTTCGATAAACGCCTTCAAACGGTTGGCGTGAACACGTAACATTTGTCGTTTTACTTTAATAATATATGTCGCTTCGCTATGCTTTTCGTGGATCACGTACGGTCCGGTCCATTGTGATTCGAGTTTTTTCGATCGTCCGCGTCGCACTGTCTCGTATAATAGTACTTTGTCACCTACTTTAAACGTGTCCTTGTTATTCTTCTTGTCGAGTTGTTGTTTTGCCTTGCTTAATTTTTTGCTGACGTGGATGTTCGGCTGAACTTGGTCTATTGGCCCCTGGAAACGTACGGCTCCGGTGGCGAAATTTGACGCGTCCGCCGTCGCGCTCAGCTTATCTTCTTTTGAATAAAATGCATTGCAAATTTTTTCTAATGCTTTTCGCTCTTTGTTATTTAAATGTTTAGTTTGCAATTGCGTATATAACTTTTTGAATTGTGCTGAAATGGATTCGCGTTTCTCGGTCGCTTGTAACGTGAGTACGTCGGTTGTGTCACTTACCGGCTTCTCTCTTAGAGTTACGCGCGGTGTGGGTGCCTCTACTAATTTTTTCACGCCGTTAGACATGCTTATCGGGCGTTCGAAATCTGTTGGCTCCATTAAACAATGGCCGATGAATATTCTTGGTGTAGGTTCTTTACTTTTTCCGTTACTTACTCTGCTGCGGGGTGGTGAGTTTACCTTCTTATCTGGTCGGAGTTTAAAGGTAGCTCTTCCGATGTGTACCTGCTTTGTGGCGTGTGAGATAGCGACTTTGCGCTTTGTGAGGAAATCATTCCCCAGTATCCCCTCATGGTCGATCGGGAACTCGTCCTCTACCACGTACATGGTATGGCGTATTTTCTGGCTTCCAAGGTCTATGGTTGCTTTTACTTTTCCGAGAGTGTGGATCTTGTGTCCCGTCACTCCGATCAGCGTCAAGCGTTTTTCTCGCACCATAGTATCGCCTTTTAGACTTCCTACTTTGATTAGCGTCAGGATCGCTCCTGAATCTAATAAGAAATTCGTCTTGCCTTTCTTGGCCTCTTGAATCGGCAGTGTTATCAGGTTTAAGGTATGTATGTTGTGTTTTCCCGTTATCTGTGCCACTTGATACTCCTCGGCGGCTCGTGTCTTATTCTTCCTTGGTCTCTCGTCTTCTTCGCTGCTGCTACTGGAGGGGGATTCATCGCTTGTTTCTCGCGATTTTTTCTTTCTTGCCTTTAAACCATTTACTGGCGCCTTTTTAGTGGCGTCCGTTCTTGATCGGCTTGATCGATCCGTGTTGGGTCGTCCGTTCAGCGACCAACACTCTTCTCGTTTATGTCCGATCTTTCTGCAATAGGTGCACTCGATCGTATTTATCCCGCAAGACTTATCCGCTTTCGGCAATGAGAATCTATTTGCATGTCGGCTCGTACGGCAATCTCGCCCGTAATGGCCTGTTTCTCCACATTTGTGGCACTGTATCGCCTCAATCCCCGGGTATCGAGCGTTTTCCGTGTCAAAGTTAGTTTTGCTTCGGTTTCCCGGTTGTCCGTGCCGCGGGGAGGGGCCTCTAACCTTTTCCTCGGCGTTGGCGCCGATTATTGCCTCTTGTAGGCTTTGATATCGCTGTGCTCGGACCAGCATCTTAATATCATCATGCAGCCCGATCTGGAAGTTATGCAACGCTTGCATTTTTATACTTTCCAGTATCGCCTTTTGCTGCTCTTGCGAGTGTCCTTGGCTTTCTTCCATGGCCTCGTACAGTTCTCTCGCGAGCTTCTCGACTCGACGCCCGAATTCCTGCGCTTGCTCTCCCGGTTTCTGTTTCAGGGAATTGAACTCCAGCTGCAGGTGGGTCATACCGCGCTTTCCTAGATATTCTGTTTCGAGCTCTCGTTTCAGCTGTTCGAAATCGCGAATATCGCGCGTGTCGAAGTCGGTCATGGCTTTGCCTTTAAATTTTGTGCAGAGTATTGCCTCTAGGAGCATGGTTTCGTCCGCGGGCTGTATGTTTTTCATTGCGTAATTACTCGCGCTGATAAATTCGCGGACGCGCTCTCTCGATTCTCCGTTTATCTCGGGAATCATGTTTCGGGCCTCTTTCAGGCTGAGGAACCCGATATTGTGCCCTGGCTGGTTACGGACGTCGCTATTCGTCCGCCCGTACGTCACGTCTAGTGGGCCCTGGCTGCGTACGCGGCGCCCTACTTCGGCGGGGCGATCATAAGTACCGGATTCTATCCGACTCATTCGGCCCTGTAATTTGCGGATCGCGCGGAGCATCTCGACGGAGCGGTCGAATTCTGCAGTCTCCGCGCGGTCCATGCGCGCCTGCATGTCGCGCATTAGGTTTATGACATCGTTGAGCACGGCGTCTCGGGCGTCTGAGCCCGCTTGTGCCGGCTCGGGGGTTCGGCGTTGGCCCGTTTCGTGCAGGTGCTGGGCTTCCTGTCCCAGCCGATTTATCTCCTCGCTTATCTGAGCGGGCGTTATATCCACGCGCGGGGAAATGCCCGTTGCAGCTCGTTGCTGGCTCATTTTATTTGCTCGCGGTGTATGGTCTTCTTCCGCGGGGTCGAATATGTCGCTATCGTACGACGTTAGGGAGAAATCTCCTCTCCCTTCGTTCTCGCCTTGAGAATCGGCCGAGGTGTCTGATCGTGCGTCGCCGTCGGTCGGGGGCAGTTGGCGTGCGTCACGGTCGTGGTTTTCGCGTGTATTCTCGTCGCCGCTGTCGTTATCTAGGCTAGTTCGCGGGTTGTCGTTCGCGGTGCAAAGACTCGCGTCCAAAAATGCGAATTCGCGCTCTAACACGACGTTCGGATGTAGGTCGAGCACTGGCGTATTGTCGTCAGCTGATTGCGCGTCTAAGTTCCTGCGTACGCTATTTAACGCGTTGCGGTCCGTGTGTCGTGTGGCCCGGCGGGGGCTCTGACGGCTGTGTTCAATTGCTTGCTGCGCGCGCTCGCTAAGCACGAATGACGCGTTGCTGACAGGGGTTTGTCGGGACTGGTCGTCCGACATTTATCGTTCTAACATAGGTGACTCCTGAAATCGCGAAGGCTTTTTCGGCGCTTCCGTTCGGGACTCGCGTTCGCGATTGAGACGCTCGCAATTTACAATTTGGTTCGCGGCGCGTGCCGTAATCGGCTTACAAAGAGAGTCGGACTTACAGTACCGTCGCGTAGCGCATGGTGTCTGCTTTCTGCAACGTCGATGTCCGGCAGGGCCGCCTCGCTGCTTCGGGTCGCCTCTGCTTTGCTGCGTCTCTGCTGCGCTGTTTCACCGGCTTGGTGCGTCCCTGAGTCGCTGCTTCGCTGCCTCGGCTGGCGAATCGGTGCGGTAGGTCGGGGCCTCTCCGGTGTCGTTGATAACACGCGGGGCTGCTACCGTTATTTCACTCACTCGGGATCTGGCTGGCTTTTCCTCTCCGGGATATTTACCGCCGTCTAATGATCCGTTCCCGTATTGCAGGCGTGATCTGACAGGATGTCCTCTCTTCCGGTTGGCAGATCCCACCGCTGCCACCAATTGTTGTGCCGTACCTTGGCTGAGGGATCGGCACAGAGTTCTTTTGGATCCGCCGGGAGGAAAGGAGCAATAACGTTGTCAGATTCTTGTTCCAAGATAGATTGAATAAAGCCTTTATTCAGTAATTACACATAACTTCGTTGATTTCACTGCCCTGACTTGCGGGCGCTCACTATAGAATAATTAGTTACGTCGGTCGTGCGCGATTAGTCTTACGTTCCAGACTGCCCGCCGCTTCTCGGAAGGGCGGGCTTTTATCTCTCGCGTATTAGCTTCCGCGATGCTGACTTAGCTGTCAGCGCTTTTGCTTCCGGGCGAGTGACCTGGATGCCACTTGCAACACCCGGAATGCCACCTCAGGTGAGTTTGGCAAGATTTGGAAGAAGCGCTGACAGCTAGGTGTCGAAATAACGACACGGCGACTTTCGCCACACAACAGGTTGATGACGCGCTTTAAAAGTATTTAAGTGTTTAAAGCGCGTCAACTAACCTATGTAGGTTAGTGATGCGCTTTAAAAGTATTTAAGTGTTTACATTAGGTTAGTTGACGCGCCTAATTGCGTACTGTTTATACATGTACTGTATACATGCGTATAAACAGTACGCAATTAGGCGGGGGAGGGGCTCCGCCTGCGGCCCCTTCCCTCGCATAATAAAACTAAACAAACTCCCAGCATGATACCTATAACTGCTTGAATCAAAACGCTTGGTTATTCTGCACGATTGACTAGTCATCATATTTAAAATTGGCGCACTTTTGCATGCGCGTGCGGCCACTGAGCATGCGCATGTGGCCGCAGGGCATGTTCAGTGTTCCTTCATCTCGTCGGTATGACAGGAATCATAACCTGATTCTTGTCAACTTTAACGATTAATATCTCGCTTCGCGGGGCAGAGCGACACTTTTTTCTGCCAGATTCTTTCGTTTCGTGCAAAAACGCGTCGAATAAGCCTAATTTCATCGATTTCTGTGCTGGTGTAGCTAAACTGAAGTTCTTTAAAAGAGTGCTTCTTTCTTTCGCGATTCCGGGAGTGCGCGGCGCGAACGCGAGTGCTTAAGATTAGTGGAGCGCAGCGCAACAATATACGTATATATATATATATATATATATATATATATATATATATATATATATATATATACCTATATTTACAAATAACAATAAATGTGTTATAACGTACATCAAGTACCCAATGTAAATCGAATTTTGGGTGTACAATAGTAATAGCCTTTAACAAATGTACTATTGCTTTTAGATCTGGTATAAATCGGTCCTGAAGATCAATGTATTGTACTTTGATGGCTACTGTGGCCCCATCTAGAGTTATACCTTTGTATACCTATCCAAGAGTAAAATTAATAAATTAGCTTTCAAAATAAATTTTTGAAACAGTCTTATGAGAGATTCGGTTCGACAGAATATAATTAAGAAAAGGAGAATGTAAATCTATATATACTTTTTATCAAGAGACACGGTAATGTCCGCGCAGTTTCTAATACCTGAGCTAAACTGGCAGCCGCGACTGGCTCGGGTTCAATTTTGCGTAACATTTCTCCAGGTTTCTTGCCAAAATCTTGTAGAAATATTTCCTCCATTTCGTCTTTTTCTCGGATTAAACACTTATCCTTAATAACGCCATAAAAGAAAAATTGTTTGTTATTTAAACACTAGACAGTAATATTTTTATTAATATATTATTAATTATAAATATTAATATATTAAGGTGATATATACAAATAAAAAAAATTAAGAACAAATTAAATTATAAAGAATTTTATTCAATATTAAGAAATGTAGAACTACTTGCAAATTATAATAACGAAAGATATAAGTGGTATTATGATTTATTTTTTTTCAAAGTAAATCCAGATTTTTTAAAATATTCTAAATAAAAGGTATTCTTCGTTTTCATATAGGTAACAGTTTTAAATTATTTTTGCTTCCTCGTAGAGGGAGCTTTATTTTCGTAAACCTCGTATATAGACTTTTGATTGCGTATAAAACTACCCAGCGAAAACAACCTAGTCAAAGTGATGTCAAATTGCCATCAAATTGACGAAGGGTATGATGTCAAAAGGAGTGATCAAAATGATGGCAAAATGATGACATCATGATTGCAAAACGTCCCATACCTTGATGGCGATTATGACTGTCATTGTCTGTTTGATGTCAACGTGACATGTCTGTTTGATTTCAAAGTGACATCAAAATAATTCCCTCTACAGTAATAAATGCAAAACTAAAATCAAATTAACGTTTCAAATCAACGTTTTTTAGAAAAAAAATTAAATATCTTTCGCTAATATATCTCTGTAGAAATCTGATTATAAATATGAGAAAAACTGCGCAATTTATTAAAAATTTTCATACATACTGAAATATTTTAAAAATCTTTATCCAATTATTTCTGAAAGTATCTGAGAAATTATATATATTTTTAAATAATTTTTTATAAGTCCCAATTCTTGTAAAATTTCTCAGAAAATATGAGAAACTTTTGATATTATTAAAGACCTTCATACAGTATAAGGTCTTCAATAATACCATAATAAACGCGATCACGGAAGCTCCAAACGTTCGAAATATATATAAATCGAAATACACACTACAAAACAACGTCGGAGATCCCTTTTAAGAAAATAACTGAGTAGATCAAATTGTCTCATTATTACCCACATAGCAAAACATAATTCTGATCCAGTTTCTGTCTCAGAAAGAACGTAAAATGTACTAGTGCATATTGCCATCTCTGCACTATATAATTTCTCGGAGGTATCACAAAAAATGAAAAAATATTAGAGCCAAGATCTTACAAGCTCGCCTTTTATCTTAGTGCGTAAGGATTTTTGCTTACAAGAAGGTACTGGCGCATGTATGCGCATGTTACTAGCGCTTGTTTGAGCGAAAATTTTCTAAGTCCCTTTACGACATGTTGCTTTCGCGCCGCGGTCGTTACCTCCGGCGCAGCCCGAGCAAAAGTTTTCTAAGTTTCCTCGCGGCGTGTTGCTTTCGCGTCGCGGTCGTTACCCGGGGGTAACGCGCCGGGGCGCAGCCGAGCAAATTTTTCTAAGTCCCTTTACGACATGTTGCTCGCGGTCGTTACCCCCGGCGCAACCCGAGCAAATTTTTCTAAAGGCGCAATTCCACTGAGGCAACACTAAGCGACATGTAGTATGCCACATGTCATCTAGTGTCGCCTATTTTTGATGCGCGATTTCAAACCGTGCCACAAACTCGATGTCGCACGAGAAATTTGTCGCCCAATGTCGTATGCGTCTTGTCATTTGTGTTTGTAGTATGCGGCTAAATCAATTTCATTGAAACAACATCAGTAGGGGAGACCGGGGCTAAACCGCCAACGGGGTTGAACCGCCAAATCAAATATCTCGGAACCTGTATATTGTGCGAACTCGCTATTAACATTGTAAACGCTGCTTATGGTACCCATGTGACCAACGGAGTTTCGGCAGGTTACCTGCCGTGTTATGATTTTTACGAGGGCAAACGTGTTTTCGGAAGGTGAAAGTGAAATTTTCTGCGCGTGGAAATTTTGTAATATCTTGAATATTATTGTATCACCGAATCTCAAAGTAAGTGATTATAAAGAGTAATGCATGCTGAACACGAATCCAGTGTAGTTTTTTCATTATCATTGATGTCTAATATTTCGTGGGCGATCAAACCTGAAACTTATGTTTGGGGCTTATCCGCCAGTAAGCACCCGGGGCTGGTCCGCCAGTCTCGTCACTGTGGCGTGCCGGGCGCACGACTTCAGCTCACGGCGATTTCAGGTTAGGTTTCCCTCGAGCGTGATTCTGTCTTCCTTTGCACGTGCGTCAGTTCGTATAGGAGGGAAATGGTACGCACGTTTCGTCGCAAAACGACTCCCGTCGACAAGGAGCAACTCAAGAAGGCAGTTCTTGCGGTGAGAAGAGATAAAATGAGCGTTTCCGCAGCCGCAAAACAATTCGATGTTCGGAGAAGCACGTTGAAGGACTGGTTGAAGAAGAACAACGATGAGATAGAAAACTTGGATGACGTGGTCGTACTGCATAAAGGACATATCTCGGTGAGTACTTAACGATTATTAATTTTTAAAAGCATGCACTCTGCTCAGCAAAGTTTATATTCATGCAACGTCTTAATTTCAAATGTAGGTTATGGACTCTGAAACTGAAAAGACTTTGGTGGAATACTTAGTACATTGCAACGATATGTACTTTGGGCTATCTGCGAAGGAAACCCGTGGTTTAGCCTTTGATTTAGCCAAAAAATTGAATCTGAAGGTACCGGCATCGTGGGAAGCCGCTCGCATGGCCGGTGAAGATTGGCTAAGCAGCTTTCTCAAACGACATCCAATGTTATCCATACGCAAACCAGAAGCGACAAGTTTAGCACGTGCCACCAGTTTCAATCGAACAAATGTAGAAAGGTTCTTTGCGCTGCTAAAATCTGTGATGGATAAACATCATTTCCAGGTGTGTTAACTGATGAATAAATGTTGCTAGTTTTGGTCGAAAATAACGTTTCTCATTATTTCTAGCCTCACTGCATATGGAATATGGATGAGACGGGAATTACAACCGTTCAGACACCGAATAGAGTCATCGGACGTCGAGGACTGAAACAAGTCGGGCGAGTGACTTCTGCGGAAAGAGGAACCCTCGTAACTTTGGCGATGGCGGTGTCAGCAACCGGACATTCTTTACCTCCATTTTTTATTTTTTCTCGTAAAAATTTCAAGGAACATTTCCTTAACGGCGGACCACCAGGCTGCACAGGTGTAGCGAATTCAAGTGGCTGGATGAATGCGGACCATTTTGTCCAGTTTCTACAGTTCTTCCAGTCCCATGTGCGTGCTTCCGTCGACGCCCCAGCTTTACTGATACTCGACAATCACGAATCACATTTGTCCATCGCTGGTCTCGAATTTTGTAAAGCGAATGGAATCATTCTCCTATCATTACCGCCGCATTGCTCGCACAAAATGCAACCGTTGGATCGCACCGTCTTTGGCCCGTTAAAGAAAAGTGTACACACACAGTGTGATAGCTGGATGTCGTCGCATCCTGGTAGATCAATGACGATATACGATATCCTCGGAATCGTGGCTAAATCACTGCCACTTGCCGTAACGTATCAAAATATTGTGTCCGGGTTTGAATGCACTGGAATTTCTCCACTCAACCCGGACATTTTCCAGGAATACGAATTTTTGCCGAGCAGTGTTATGGATAGGGAGATGCCTTCTACTTCCGCTCATCTCGAAGAAGTCAACCTCAACGCAGCCGACCCGGACATAGCCGACTCGGACACAACCAATTTGGAGACAATCGAACCCGACACAGCCGATCAGAACAAATTCGATCCCTCGGCTTCTTCCATGTCTCGTCCTGGTGATACACAGAACTTGAGCGCGACGCTTCAAAGTATTCGAGCATTTCCTAAAGCCGCTCCGAGGCAACAGACACGTAAAGGACGAAAACGAAGAAAGAGCACCGTTCTTACTGACTCGCCTGAAATGGCGGAATTGGCGGCTGAGCAGGCGGAGTCCATGCGGAAAAAAAAAGGAAAACCTGCTACGAGAAAGACGTCAAAATCTACACCTGCCACTGCGCCGAGAAAGAGAGGCCGGCCCAAAAAAAATGCCACACAAACAGAACCGCAGCCTTCGACGAGCAGTAAATCGAAATCAAGGAAGCAGCAGCGGTCGGATTCTGACGAAAACTTGGATAATACGTGCTGCGTGTGCTCAGAGAAGTTGACAACAAACAGAGCATGTAGGAAACAGTGCATTGCGTGCGAGCGTAGGGCGCACAACACATGCGTGCGCTTGTCAGGATCTGTATTCACGTGCCTAAATTGTTTTATGGAATAAGTAAAAAAAATGTTTCGCATAAAAATTTTTAATAAATGTTTATATTTTTCTCCTAAAAAAAAACGAAACGGGCACAGTAACAACTGTGCCGCAAGCAACAACGTAGAACTACGTCAACTGTCACTATTTCATGTTGAAGTATTCAGCGAAGGAAAGTAGACGTAGGGCTACGTCAACTATCACTATTATTCAGCCAAAGACAGTTGACGTAGCCCTACGTCTACTTTCCTTCGCTGAATACTTCAACATGAAATAGTGACAGTTGACGTAGTTCTACGTTGTTGCTTGCGGCACAGTTGTTACTGTGCCCGTTTCTTTTTGTTGTATCGACAAGAAATTTAGCTAAACTTTCTAACGCTACTGTATCGAAGAGATAAGAAATGGAGGGTTCCGACTTGTTTTATCATAAATGGGACTTCTTAAGCTTTAAAATGAGATGTCAATTATTACTCTACGATTATTAATTTCGAAGATCTAAACGTTCAAAGTGTGACATGTTTTCGTTGCATCTACAAGAAATTTAGCTAAACTTTCTAACGCTACTATATCGAAGAGGTAAGAAATAAAGGGTTCCGACTTGTTTTGCCATAAATGGGACTTCTTAAGCTTTAAAATGAGATGTCAATTATTACTCTACGATTATTAGTTTCGAAAATCTAAACGTTCAAAGTGTGACATGTTTTCGTTGCATCTATAAGAAATTTAGCTAAACTTTATAACGCTACTGTATCGAAGAGGTAAGAAGTAGAAGGTTCCGACTAGTTTTATCATAATTGGGACTTCTTATGCTTTAAAATGAGATGTTGATCATTATTCTACAATTATTAGTTTCGAAGATATAAACGTTCAAAGTGTGACATGTTTTCGTTGCATTCGTTGCAGGCTGTGCCTGGATTTACCCCCCCTTATACCCCCCCTACACCCCCCTTATACCCCCCCCCAATACCCTCCCCCCCTAATACCTCCCCTTATACTCCCTCCTTACTGTCGACAAAGACGTAGTTCTACGTCAACAATTACTAAAATGTATCCTATCATTTTTCAGGATTAGATGTACGTATATGTATTGAAAATGCAGTGTGGCGGATTAGCCCCGGGGGGGGGGGGGGGGGGGTGGCGGTTCAACCCCGGCATTTTTGAGATTTCAATTTTTCCACCGTTGTCGTTTTTGCTCTATACCGGTTAAACAAAGCGACGTAGATAAAAATTTCCTGTATAAATTTAGTAGCTAAAGGTTCACTCTTTACAGTGGTATACCAATTTTAACTTAAATTATTTATTTTGTTGTTAAAAATCGGCACCGAAAAAAACTGGCGGTTTAGCCCCGGTCTCCCCTATCGTGCGTCATGTCTTTGGAAACGGTAGCAGCAGCTGCTTATTTGGTAATAGCGTTAAGTAATAAAAGAAAAAAACGGAGAAAACCAAGGTGGTGGAGAAGAGAATTATTTATTGGGAGTCAAAAATCCCGAAATGAATTTTTCAATAAATTGGTTGCGGACGATAGCGCTTTATTTAAAAACTTTACGCGGATGAGTAGAGAAGATTTTGGATTTTTGCTGAATTTGGTTACACCGATTATAAGAAAATCAGACACCAACTTTCGTGATGCAATACCGGCTGATGTGAGATTATTGACATTGAGATATTTAGCCACCGGCGACAGCTATCCTTCACTTATGTATCTGTTCCGGATCTCTGAGCCAAGTATTTCACGAATTATTCCAGAAGTATGCAGAGCTTTGATCAACGTTCTACGTGATTTTGCAAAGGTAAGAACTAAATTTATTATTATTAGACGTACCAATTCCAATTATTCCATTTATTTGTCACTATTTTATTATTTATGCAAAAAATTACAAATTATCGTTTATATTGTCCATATTTAAATACTCAGTCAACATTTAAAAAACCGGAATTTCTTCTTGTTGTGCATTATCGGTAGCCTCAGAAATCTCTGAGTAAAGTGAAGAGGGAGGGCGTGTTCTATCGCTATTTTTTTTGTAATGATGAGAATTAGAAGTACTGGACAAATTCTCATCATTGAATTTACCCATTGCCGCGCTAAATAATATATTATTCAATAGATGCTTTACAATAGTTTGTACTCTAGGCGTAAGCTTTCGTAGTTCATTTCCAACATGTTCTCCGTACGTTGCACACTCATCTCTCTGAACCGCACGTTTTAGAATAGCATACGCTTCTTCTTCACGATCTGAGGGGGATGCCGAATGCTGTTTCCTCATTTTTTTATTACGGGAAAGAAAAGTTTGACTTCCCTCTCCATTGTTCGATCGTTTATTCCCATCACGTTGTTTGTGAGATTCATCGAGTGTTGCTTGAGTATCTTGAGTATCTGCAGTATTTTGAATATCTTGAGTATCTGAAACTAAGTCATCTTCTTCCTACAAAAATAAAAACATACTAATATCAAATACAATACTGGAGTATAAATATAATCACTAACTAGATAAACTAAAATTGCTATTGCATTTTTCCAGATTCCCTGCACAGAAGACGAGTGGAGGAAGATTGCAAAAGAATTTGAAGTTTCGTGGAATTATCCACACTGTGTCGGAGCTTGTGACGGAAAACACATCGTGATCCAAAACCCAAAAAACAGCGGCAGTAATTTTTTTAACTACAAAGGAACTTTTAGCATTGTTTTGATGGCCATTGCAGACGCTAACTATTGTTTTACGTACGCCAATATTGGTTGTCAAGGCAGAATTTCAGACGGAGGAGTGTTTCGTAAAACGACGTTTTACAAAAAAATGTCGAAAAACAATCTGGGATTACCACCCCATGAACCTCTTCCTGAAAGTAATAAGTTATCGCCCTATGTTCTAGTGGCGGATGATGCGTTTCCCTTGCAGGTACACATTATGAAACCTTTTCCCGGCTACCATGAGAAGGGCTCTTGTAAAGCGTCGTCTACAATGGCAGCAGGAGTATGCAGTAAGACGTAAGCAGTAAGCTATTGACCAACGACAGTCGATTATTCTTGAATTGTAAAAATCCCATTAGTCAATAACTTACTGCTTACGTCTTACTGTATACTCTTGCTGCCATTGTAGACGACGCTTAAGAGACATTACAACTATAGACTTTCACGTGCTCGCAGAGTAGTGGAAAACGCTTTTGGATTGTTAGCATCAGTCTTTCGTGTCTTTAGAAGACCAATAATGTTAAATGTGGAAAATGCTGAGATTATCACAACAGCATGCATTTATCTGCATAACTTTTTGAGAAAGAGTACAACTTCGAGAGCACTATATTCACCTCAAGGAACTTTTGATACTGACACACGAGATGGAAACATTATTCCAGGATCATGGAGGACAATAACACAAGACGACACTGGTATGGAGGATTTAAAACGCAGAGCACGGAGGTCAACTTTGGAAGCCAAAGAAGTGAGGGACGAATTTATGAGGTACTTTACATCAGATAAAGGACATGTACCGTGGCAAGATCATTATTGATAATTTAATGAAGTTGTAATAAAATAAAATACAAAGAAATAAATATATATAAACTTACCTCAGAATTCTTTTCATCACTGGTAGTTGACATGGTTTTTCTTGGTACATCAACATCTAGCAAAAAACTCAATAGTTCATAGGCAAACCATTTTCCCTTCTTAGGGGATGAACCACTTTTCTTTAATTTTTGTAGTTTTTTTCGTTCGCGATGGAAAGCTGTCCGCAAATTCTTGATTTTCTTTTTAATTTCAAGAACACTGCAATCGTATTTGCTTGCGAGCTGCTTTAGCTTATCATTTTTTAATGTGTTGTTTTTATAATCGGAACTTTTATTGTTCCATAATTCCGGCGAATTATGATAATCCTCAATAAATAACGTAGTTTTCTCAATATTCAACTCCATATTGCTTTCTACAAGCCGCACCGATCCATTGACTGTCGGATAGCTGGCGACATCTTTCAACAATCTGAATCTTGTTGAAAGATGGCGCATGCGACCGGCAACACCAATCACAGTGTAGCATGCTACACTGTCGCATGCTACATGAAGCTTTATGTTGCTTCGGTTGAAAGACTCCATGTCGCATGCGTCATTGCCGCATGCGACATGTTGCCCAAATGTTGACTCAGTGGAATTCCGCCTTAAGTCCCGTTACGACATGTTGCTTTCGCGCCGCGGTCGTTACCTCCGGCGCAGCCCGAGCAAAAGTTTTCAAAGTCCCCTTGCGGCGTGTTGCTTTCGCGTCGCGGTCGTTACCTCCGGCGCAACCCGAGTAAAAGTTTTCTAAGTTCACTTGCGGCGTGTGGCTTTCGCCGGGATATTTTGCTGTGTGGGTAATGTAGTCATTTTGAAGTCATTTTGATGTCATTTTGATGTCAACGTGATTAATCGAGTTTTTCCCGCATAACACTCAATTATATTATCTAAAAATTTATTTCCACCTTTCCCTATATTGTTTCATCACGCACAACGTCAATCTACATGGTGTCAATTTTTCGTCATATTGGTCTATTCTTTTGACACAATGATGACAAACGACAGTTTTGACGACATTTTGACTGGGCTGTTTTCACTGGGATGTTAATATAGAGATTATTTAAATATATTTGAAATATATTTCAAAACTTTCCAGAAACTGTAGACGATTGGATATTGTTAGAGCAGATTGGTTGTGAGAAACGGAGCAGGAGAGAATCGGGTTTATTCACTTGCAGTCGTTAGTCTTTTATAATGCTTTATTTAACAGAACTATATAATGCGCGTGTTCGACAACTGATTTCTCTATTGCGACTGACTAGATGTACGGCGAGACCAACCGGCTCGAGTTTCCGCGTGCTCGCGCATGCCAACGAGGATAGATCCGGCGCTCGTCTCGATTCTCGCTTGTATCAATATATCGATAGGCGTGATCGATGTACAGTCGTGCACATCACGAGATATCATGGAAACGCGATTAACATTTAATCTCAACACTACCGCCGTTTGAGCGTTTCTTGTTAACCGACAACATATTTAACTTCTCGCAAATTCTCTTGAAACGATCTCTTGGCAGAGCCTTTGTAAAGACATCTGCGCGCTGATCTTCGGACGGAACATATTCCACGACTATATCTCGATTGTCAGCCTTTTCTCTCACGAAATGATAATGGATGTCTATGTGTTTTGTACGCTTATGATATATAGGATTCTTAACTAGCTGTATTGCACTTTGGTTATCGACAAACAGTGTAGTTTTTTCTCACATGGACATCCAATATCCGACAGTAGTCTCCGCAACCAAATCGACTCTCGCGCCGCTGCCGATGCAGCCACATATTCTGCCTCTGTTGTGCTCAGAGTTACTAATTTCTGTCTCTGCGAAGACCATGAGATTGCTCCATTTGCCAGACAGAAAACATAGCCAGTAGTCGATCTCCGTGTTTCGACATCGCCTGCGTAGTCGGCATCCGAGAAACCGATTAACTCAGGCTCGCTACCGCCGTTTTTATACTCTATACCGTAGTCAGCAGTACCCTTGAGATACGCGAAGATTCTTTTTACTGTACGCCAGTGCTCGAAATTATGTTTACTTAAAAACCTACTGACTGAATTCACCGCGTATGCTATATCCGGTCGTGATACTGCTGCTAGAAAAACTAAAGAGCCTACTGCTTCCCGATAGGGTACGTTATTTACATTTTCATCGTCTATCTCAGACGGAGATAGAACTACGTGCGGATCAGCCGGCACGCTAACAGTTTTCGCGTCAACCATTTGAAATTTCTCTATTATTTTTCTTGTGTACGCACTCTGATGTATGATCAGTGATTTTTCTTTCCTATCTCTTAAAATTTGCAGACCGACATACGTACTTAAATCACCGACCGTTATCTTAAATGTATCACTTAACCGCTTTGAAATTAATTCTAGAGTCCTTCTAGTTTTTGCTGCGACCAAGCCATCGTCAACAAATAAGGCTAAATATACTATTTCACCTTCAAACTGCTCGACAAACACGCATTTGTCGGCTTCGCACTCTTCGAATTCGAACTCGTTTAGGAACTTCGTGAACCTTTTGTTCCAACATCTCGGGGCCTGTTTTAGGCCGTATAGAGATCTCTCGAGTTTACACACTATAACACTCACGATTCCTCTTGCATCCTCTCCGACATCGAGGCCTTCCGGTATCTCCATGTAGATAGTCTCGTCCAACTTCCCGTACAGAAAGGCTGTCTGTACGTCGAACTGCATCAGCTCAAGATCTTCCATGGCGACTATCGCTAGGAACACTCGCAGCGTGTCGTACCTGACTACCGGTGCGAACGTCTCGGTGTAGTCAATTCCTTCGCGCTGCAGGAAGCCTCTTGCGCACAATCGAGCCTTGAATCGATGTGCCCTTCCTTCTGCGTCCGTCTTCACTCGAAAAACCCATTTAGAGTCGATCGTCTTCATATTTAAGGTTTTCGGCACAAGTGTCCATGTGTGATTTTCTTCGTGTGCCTTTAGCTCGTCTTTTATCGCACTTGCCCACTGCGTGGCTTCTGTGCTATCCATAGCTTCCTTGTATGTATTAGGAATCATATACTCGGCTACGAGCGCATTGTATCTCAACGGAGTTTTGATTTTTGACCTATCTCTGAGTGTATGCGGAGTAACCGGAGGAGTTGTTGCTACCGGTACTGCAGTTTTCGCCTTCGCAGCAGCTGCGCCTCCTGGTGCCTCCTCCTCTTCTTCGCTCTCACTCTGGCTCTCTTCATCTTGCTCCATTCCGGTTCCCGGAAGCACTATCTCGTCTTCTTCTTCGCTTTCATCTTGCGGTTCCATTTTTGTAGATACCTTGCCGATTTCCTCGTTGAAAACGACATCCCTCGCCTCACTCACCTTTTTCGTCACGGGATCGTACAATCTGTAAATCGCGGAGTTGTCCTTGTAACCCACGAAGATTACCTTTCGCGCACGAGCGTCAAGTTTCTGTGTGAACTGTTTCGGAATGTGTACGAACGCCTCCGAGCCGAAAATTCGCAAGTGACTTAAATCTGGAGTTTTCCCCACCCACATTTCGTATGGTGTAACTCTATCACTCGACCACACGGTTCTGTTCAAAACATAGATCGCACAACTCACTGCCTCTGCCCACAGATTTAGAGGCAGACTCTTTGCGTGAATCATAGTACGCGCACTCTCGACGATTGTACGGTTGTCCCGCTCGGCTTTCCCGTTTTGCTCCGGGGTGTAAGGCGCGGTTGTCTCTCGTTTTATACCGCGCGATGCGAGATATTCGTCCATTTGTTTATTGCAAAACTCGCGGCCGTTATCCGATCTCAAAATTTTGATTGAACGCCCGAACTTGTTCGATATCATCTTCTCGAAGATTTTGAACTTTTCGTACACTTGAGATTTTCGTTTTAAGAAATATACGTGTCTATAACCACTCGCGTCGTCTTTAAATGTCAGGAAATATCTCGATCCACCGGGTGACTCTACGGACATTGGCCCACACACGTCCGTGTGTATTTTCTCGCCGGGCTCCGTTTTCACTTTTTCCGAGTTCTTCTTGAATGGCAGTCTATGGGCTTTCCCCAGCTGGCACGGCTCGCAGAAAAAGTCGGCTTCATCAGAGAGCGATACTCCACTCACCAAACCCTTTTTCGCTAGCTCATGTATCGCGCGTTTGCCCACGTGCCCCAACCGTTCGTGCCACACAGTCAAATTTGATGTCGCGACATTCGCCTCCTCGACACTTCCCGGTTTCACGACTTTAAATAACATACGACAAACGTTGTTGCCCTGTTTCACTCCCGTCGCGACTACTCTGTCGTCGCGTATTATTTCGACGTAGTCCTCTCTAAAGCGCACTTCGAAACCGATATTTGTACACGCGCTCACCGAGAATAAGTTCTTTCGAAGTTTCGGAACTAGCAATACGCAATACTAGCAATACGCCACACACCGTCGATCAACTTTTTGATTCGTATTGTTCCTTCCCCGACAATACCACATACCTCATTGTCGCCAAGCGAAATCTCTCCGCCGTCTTTGTTCTCTCGGTAGTCCGTTAGCCACTCACGTCGGTAAGTAAGGTGTCGCGACGCTCCACTGTCGATAAGCCAAATCTCGCTCTGCTTTGCGGCCATTATCTCTTTCACTTGATTGCTGCCGGACTTCACGCGATCGCTCTGCGCATGCTTCGCACTCGGCTTCACACCGGTTTCCACCACGAACGCGCAATCGCGAGACTCGCGAGATTTTTCATCGTCACCTTTCTTTCGCCGCGCATTTCTGCATTGTCGTGCGAAATGCCCCATCTCGTTGCACTTATAGCACTTGATGTCCTTTGTGTCCCTTTTTGGCTTAAACGGTTTCTTCTTTTCTCTCCCCTTTTTCGTTGCGGCTAACGCACTCGCTGCGTCCTCATCCGCACTGAGTCGCATGTCCTCTCGTATGAGCCTTTCTTGTAGGTTATTCAGCGTTTGTCGAGCCGGGTCTACGCTGTCCCACGCAATTTGCAGCGTGCTAAACCGCCCGATAAAAACAGTACGTGAAATCCACGTTATTGTTACGTGGATCAGCATCGTGGAATCCACGTGGACATTCGAGTGGACAATCCGCTCAAGAACGGTACTGTAGCCCCTGGATGAGATCATCGATTTGACGTGAAATCCACGTGTTTCACTGAATAATTATTCACTCGACATAAAAAAAATTATTTATTTCGAAATTTTATTATTTTTTAACTGAATTTGTTTCTTAAGATGCAGTCTATAATTATAAATATTTTTTCGTATTTGAAAAACACACTTACCTTGGTGGGATTTGAACTCGGGACCTCTGCATCGTGAGCCAACTGCCTTACGTGGTAGACTACTTCTTAATTTGATGTAAACGTTATATATAGTCTACATATGTCATATAACCAGCGCAAATATATAATTTTTCAAAAATCATCTTAAGAAACAAATTCAGTTTAAAAAGAGTAATAAAATTTTGAATTGGATATATGATATAATATTTCTTAATGTCGGGTGAATGTCAGAAACCAGTGCCGGCTCATTATGAAATTTTGTGTTCGTAAATATATTTATGAAAAAAGTATATTTATAAAGTTAAAACACACATTCTTATCAAATCCTTACAAGGACCTCACTAGACAAAAATAAGGAAACCTTTCGTTAATGAAACTTTAGAAATAATGTAGAAACATAAATTGCTGATGCACCGACTAGGGCTAAAATGTGTCAATCGACATGGCAATTGCATACAAAATCTTATTCAATACAAGTTCATTCCACCTGCAGTATACAAAGTATAATTGCAGCATCAAATTATAATTCACTATTGATTATCCATTAAAAGCTATGACATTGCCATATAAACGCAGTATAATAATACTTTCATTGATTAATTATAATCTTTAATAGAAATTACGTGGATGTAGATTTATCCACAAACTATCCACATGGATGCAACGTTCTTTTTTCATCACTAATCGAAGTCTTTTATCCTCGAAATGTCGATAAAAATTCCCTGTACATATCTCTTAATAGATATATCCACAGAGAATCTACATTGATATTTCGAGGATAAAAGACTTCGATGTAGTGATGAAAAAAGAACGTTGCATCTATGTGGATAGTTTGTGGATAAATCTGCATCCACGTAGTCCACGTAAATTACGTGGATTCGACGTGGATGTGACGTGACTGTTTTTATCGGGCGTGAGGTTAGACTCGCCAGAGTCTTCGCCATAATCGTCGCATCAGACACCGCCTCGCCGATATCTCTGAGCTGACTCGTCATGTTCTGAATCTTCGCCACGTGCTGCACCGCCGTGTCTCCCTCGATCATGCGATAAGCATGGAATTTTTGCAGCAGCCCCAGCTTGTTCGTTTCGGATTTTTGCTCGTGTATGAGTCCGAGTTTGTCCCACATGGCTTTTGCACTCTCGCAGGATAGCACACACACTTGTTGCTCTTCTTCCATCGACGATAAGATGATGTACTGTGCTGTGGCGTTGTCCTTTTTGAACCTCTTCACCTCAGCCTGGTTTGCGGCAACGGCAGCCGACATGGTTCTCGTGCCATCGACCACGTCCTGAACGTCGTTCATCATGAACAGCGCATTTATCTGGGCCTTCCATGCCTGGAAGTTCGTCCCGTCAAAGTTCTTGATCCCTTTCACTGAGATCCCCGCAGACATCGCGGATGCAAATCTCTTGCTCACACGTGTCCGTTGCAAGCACTCACTCGCGACTCAAGATGGCCGATTTTACCGATTTGCCTCGTGTCTCGCGAAACTTTTCGGAACCTCTCTCCACCTTTCACACAACTGTTGCACAGATTACGGAAACTGGGCCCATAACCTGTTAGAGCAGATTGGTTGTGAGAAACGGAGCAGGAGAGAATCGGGTTTATTCACTTGCAGTCGTTAGTCTTTTATAATGCTTTATTTAACAGAACTATATAATGCGCGTGTTCGACAACTGATTTCTCTATTGCGACTGACTAGATGTACGGCGAGACCAACCGGCTCGAGTTTCCGCGTGCTCGCGCATGCCAACGAGGATAGATCCGGCGCTCGTCTCGATTCTCGCTTGTATCAATATATCGATAGGCGTGATCGATGTACAGTCGTGCACATCACGAGATATCATGGAAACGCGATTAACATTTAATCTCAACAGATATTAAGTTAGTAATTAATTATTCAATATAAGAAACTTGTTGTAATGTTACATCAGCTCATTTATGTGACGAACACTGGCCATGCAGTCTCTACTTTGGCTTCAAAGCTGGCTTTTATGTGCAGACCCAGGAATTTGCGGCTTGTCTTTTTAATGATTAATTAACTAAGAATTTAATTAATTATTAAAAAAGCAGTAGAATGTATAATAAGTTATATATATATATATATATATATATATATATATATATATATACTAGCTTTTCGGCCCGCGCTTCGCGCGGGCCTCAAAGCTAATCCCCCCCGCTGACCCGCTATATTATTAGCTCTCATACAATTTTTTAATTCTTTAATTTATAAAACTTCTCTGTATACGATATTTTTTGTATAAGATTCTGGATTTTCTTCAATGAGATGTCCTTGATTGCTTGTTTCATCAATCTTAATTTTGACATTTTCCTTTTTGGTTGCTCTAGAAAATGCCACATAGAGTTGACCATGAGCAAATACAGGATGTGGCAGATAAATCCCAACTTTTTGTAAAGTTTGTCCTTGGGATTTATTTATTGTCATAGCAAATGATACTCGAATAGGAAACTGTCTCCGTTTAAGCTTGAATGGAACTTTCGAGTCATTTGTAATGAAATCGATTTTTGGGATGAACACAATCTGGCCTCGGGCAGGACCAGTTAGGACTTCCGCATAAATAAGATTATGTTTCAAATTTGTAACAATAAATCTTGTGCCATTGCAAAGTCCTTTCTTAGTATTTAAATTTCTTAATAAGATAATTGTAACATTGACTTTTATTTTAAGTCGATGAACTGGCATTCCAGAAGGTGTCATAGAATTTAAAAACTCGGTCGGATAATTCAATTGCTCTTGTGGATCATCACTTACAATAGAGTCAATTGATAGATATTCCTTTTCTTCTCCTTCCATTAAACGAAGGATTTTGTCATTAATTTTGAAAGTATCTTCATTTTTAGGACAAAGAATCGCTCGATCTGGATTTTCTCTAATCTGTTCCATGGTGATTCTATCACCAAAAATCTCAGTAATAATAGATTCTTTTGATATAAAATCCTGGGGGATTTTAATTGTATCAAGATGTAATCCATCCATACTTGACAATTTACCATCTCCTAGTTGCATTAGCCAATTTGCAAATTCCTTTTCATCCGCAGTTCTCATATTTTGCTGTAATTTAACCTGAGTTACATTTCTCCATATAGGATTGTATTTAACAGTTGACTCAATTATGGCTGCTTTATGTGCATGAGGTACTACTGGGAGATTTTGTCTGAAATCTCCTGCAAATAAAATAACTTTTCCTCCAAATGGTCTAGAATTCTTCATTAGATCCTTGAAGAGTTTATCAACTGCTGTTAAGGCATGTCCAACAGTCATGCTCACCTCATTCCATATGATGAGTTTAGCAGAGATCAGTTCTCGTGCAGCTTGAGAGTTTCCTCTTATATTAGATTTAACTCCATCATCAATTGGTATTGAAAGTTTGAACAGGGAATGATAAGTTTTTCCTCCTTTTAGAAGTGTGGCTGCAATGCCAGTTGAAGCACATGGAATAACCATTTCGTTTTTTCCTCGAATAACACTCAGAAATGTGTTAAATAAATAAGTTTTTCCACTTCCTGCAAACCCGTCAATATAAAATAACCGCCGAGGTTCATTCTCATTGTCAATTGCTCGCATAACTATATCGTACACGTATCTTTGTTCAACATTTAATGTTGATAATAAATAGTCACCACGTCTTTTTTCTTCATCTACATTATATTCTGTGACGTAAATATTCACTGGAATTGGATTTGGCAATTGGAAGTTCTCACAGCTACTTCCATTATTTTTCAAAATTTCTTGTATATGGTTTAAAGCCATATTTTCAGGATTGACAACATTGTTGTGTGCAAAGTCCTCACTCATGTGATCTTTATATTTATTCCAAAGAGTTAGTACATCTGTTGGAGTTCCATAGATGCAAATGTAGGCAAATAGCTCTCGAAGTTGTACGGGCATTTTGGAATCTGTTGCTTCTTCCAGCGTTTTTTCCCAAAGATCATCAGCTTCTACCAAATTTTTTGCAATTGCTGCATCCTTAAACGTTTTATAAAGAACTCCATTTACAGTTCTCAAATCTTCAAAACATTTAGCTCCAACTACATGGAGTAGAAGAAGACGGAGATAAAATCTCTCAATATCTTTTATACTTACTGTATAAAGTCTTGAAATTATTTTATCACCACCCTTTTTGCGTGGCTTCCATTTAGTTTCTTTTTTATCATAGATATAATGATAAGGAATATCTGTGTAAAGAAAATGCACCGCATTTTCATCAGATTGATTTAATTTAAACCATGCAGTCAACGTGGTATCTCGAGTTAGCTCTCTTTGAGCAGCTTGCTCTTCATTTCCCGCTCGGAAATAAACCATTTGACGATTAGGCAAATGAACTGCCAGTCTTATTACTGTGTGAGACTTCATGAACAGATCATATCCGTTCAGTCTCCACATTGCTTCTGGAGCACTAACATATCTTGCATCCAGGTATGAATTAACTTCATCTATTTTAATTAACTTTGTGCCATCTTGTGCTTGTACTTCAATTGCAGCACAGTCAAATCCTTTATGAATATATTTATATAAGTATTTTACGCTCTTCACTGATGAACATATTTCCAAATTGATATGTCGATCATATTTCATAATTAAATATGGTGAATATGGTACTACCCATCGATTATCAATTTCTTTGCCTCTGACGATGTATTTTTTTTCAAAATTCCTCTGTTGATACATAGGATATCCATTTACATTAGCATTAGTTTCTTCACGAAATTCTTTTGGAAAACCTTTTGAACATTTTCCATCGTCCCCAGTGCAAGGATATCTCTGGGAAGAATCTCCACAAGGACCATGAATCATGTGCCTCAAAACTTTTACATTAAGTTCTGGATATCTTTTTTCGTCAGGAATTTCAGCCCATACCATCATGTCAATGATTTCTTGAAGTCGGAGCTTATCTTCATCACTCAACATTGCAAGTAAATGCAAATGTGGAAGTCCTCTTTTTTGAAATTCAATCACACCTGCATAAGCTACAATATTTCCAAAAATATTATTTTGGGTTAAATCTTTTAAAACCTCTTTGACATCCAAATTAAATGTTTTAGCGACCAAATCAGGTCGAAATTCTATTAAACATCCATCAAGATTATCTTTAATTTCGGGGCATTGAGGATTGCAAGTCATCGTAAGAAAAATGTCAGGTTTACCAAACTTTCTAACCAGAGACATGGCATCTTGATATCTTTCTTGCATATTTCTTGGACTGCCCATAAATGAAGATGGTAATATTACAGGTATACCAGCTTTAATTCCTTCATTTTGTGCTCGATTATCTAGGTGATCCATTAATCCCGAATAAAGTTCTGCTCTTAATTGAGGTTGATTTAATTTAATATAATTAAGCCTATTGGCTTCAGTTTTCATATAAGCATCATATAAGTATAAACTGACATCTCAATTTTCCTGCCTTTTTAAATTGACTAAATTCAATTCTTGGTGCCAACAGGTGAGCATAATAATCCATTTGAGTTATTTTGAATCCTGGATATTTAGAATTATCTGATTTAAGTTGTGAATGCCATCCATCGTTACCATATGGATATAACAACGGATAACACATTGGGTCACATCTTTTGTCTAGAATTGATATTTGTTGAACATCGTTCGAATTTTTATTATAAATTCGAATGTCTCTCTCAAATGGAGGCTCACCATCAACATTTTGAAAAACCACAGCTATTTCATTAGCTCGTGGAGCATTGTATCTTCTTTGATCGTGTTGAGGATCATTTCGAAAGGACAACATTAAATTTATGGCTTCATTGCCTCTCGGATTAAGATCTTGTTCAACTTGACGCATCATCTTAAAAGTTTTTGCAAATTCATTGCATTGGATCATAAAGCAAGACAAATCTTTCATTAAGACTGGATCACACTTTTGATTGGCTTTATTATTCATTCTATGATTAATAGCTTCTTCTGTATCTAAAAAATAAAGCTGCGCAAAACGCGGAGCTTGCCCATCCGCTGGGCGCATTGCCGTTGTGGTTAAATGATGATATTGCCCATGAATCTTCAAGCAATAAGGAGCATTGTTCACAACATCTAATGAATTTCTATTGCCCGGGGCACCCATGGAAGCCATAGCTAAAGCGCTATTATATGAACGAATATTATCAAAGAAATTTTTTGATACAGAATCATTTCCCATATATAATTTTTTAAGAAAATCAGGACAATTTATTGGTTTTAGTTTAAGCTTGCCTTTTTGGCAACAATATGTAAATTTTCCATCTTTAGATTTTTCACATGCAAAGTTTAACGATTTGCAAAATTGACATTCTATATTCATTTTGCCAAGTATATGAACTGGCACATTTATTTCATGTTCCTCGGAAATTAGCGCAATGTGATAATTTAATTGTCTAGCTTGTTGCCTTTCCTGAGCATGTCTCTGGGCATCAGCTTTGAGTCGTTTAGTCCTTGCGTCGTCATTTTCATTGACTCTCTGCTGAGCATGTCTCTGAGCATCAGCTTCGAGTCGTTTAGTCCTTGCGTCGTTATTTTCATTTGCCCTATGCTGAGAATTTCTTTGAGCATTAGCTTCGAGTCGTTGAGACCTTTCCTCCGAACTTTCAATTTTGCGCATTTGTTTTAAGCGTTTACTTTCGCGACTCACTTTAGTCAAATTTCCGTATTTTCTCTTTTGAGGCATAATTATTTCTATAATAGTTTTTAAGTCTAATAATTATTCTTTATATCTATAGATATCTTTAAAAAAGAAATTATTTTATACCGTTTGTTCGTCTGTCTGACCGCAAACTACTTACTTGCATTAATAGATCAATTTTCTTATTAGATCTTTTCTTTCTCTTTTTTTTTCTGTTTTATTGATTTTTTATATAGTGCACAGCAGCCTTTTTTACAGTCGCACAGCAGCTCTGTATCAGCGGATGGTAGCCGTCTTTTTATAGGCGCACAACAGCTCTGTATCGGCGGATAGTAGCCGTTTTTTTTACAGGCGCACTGCAGCTCTGTGTCAGCATACAGCAGCTTTTTTGTACAGGCGCACAGCAGCTCTGTGTTGGCGTACAGCAGCCGTTTTTTAAGGCTCCTGCTGGCTCGCGAGCCAACTCCGCGTTTTAGTGGCGACAGTGTCACAAATGGCAAAATTGTGAACTATAAGACGTGAAAAATGACACGTCAAGAAGCAAAATTATCCTTGCGATTTACAGCGTTATTCTTCATTTTAGTGCAGTGTTTTTATATTTAAAATTATTGTGATAGTGTTAAAATACACCGAAGATATACACTTTATTGTGATTTAATATGTGCAAGCAAATACTTATTTCAATTCGGCAGCTGTCAAACGCCGGCTTGTTTTCGTTCTTGATTAGGCAACATTCATTTCGACAAATGTGGATTACTCATATAAAAGAGGAATTTTCGGTGTATTTTACAAATCTATTTGATCGTTTCCAGATAATATTTTATTAAAAAGCATTTTTATTTTAATGTAAATCGCAAGAATTTTTATGGTATTTTTCTCGCTTCTGACGTCATCAATTTAAGATGGCTGCAGTGAGTGAACAGGAGCCTTAAAGGCGCACAGCAACCTTTTTTATACAGGCGCACAGCAGCTCTGTATCTGCGGATAACAGCCGTTTTTTACAGGCGCACAGCAGCTCTGTATCGGCGGATAACAGCCGTTTTTTACAGGCGCACAGCAGCTCTGTCTCGGCGCACAATAGCCGTTTTTTAAAGGCGCACAGCACCCTTTTTTGTACAGGCGCACAGCAGCTCTGTGTCGGCGCACAGCACCCTTTTTTATACAGGCGCACAGCTGCTCTGTATCGTCGCACAGCAGCCGTTTTTTAAAAACGCACAGCAGCCTTTTTATATAATGTATTTTTTTAATATAATATCTCAAATATCTAAAAAATATTTTTTTATATGTAAAAATATATCTATTACAAATATTTAAACACATTTATTACATTTATTTAATAGATATATTTAAATACATTTATTCCATCACCATGGTAACTTTTTATCCCCATATTCATATTATACGCGTACCACATTTCCAATTGTTTTTGAGGGAAGCTGTCCTGCATATTTCTTTTAATATAATATAGATAAAATGCCTACAGAGATCGAAAGTAACAGCGAAAATGCATGCACTTCACAGGAGCATAATGTAAGTAAATTTTAATTTTATGGAAAGAGAATGAGAGAGAGAAAAAGAGAGAAATAACAGAATGAAAGATAGAGAATGATATTAAAAGAGAGAGAAAGAGAAAATGTGTGTATGTGTGTGTGTGAGAGACAGAGACAGAGACAGATAGATAGATAGATATGATTTATTTATGCCCAAGCATAGGCTAAAGGGCAAATACAGGATAATACAAATATCAAAATTATACATGCTCTCTCAAGCACATATACATTCACATAAAGCATGATAAGTGAAATATAAACCGAACATATCCAACGCAACTTAATAATAAGAATATGTACAGTAAGAATAGGAACTAAGAACTAAACGCAAAATAACTTATAAACTAATGACAAGAATAGTAAGCGACGAAAGCCATGTCCAGAGACCAGTCATCCAACTTCACGTGCAAGCAAGTACGCTCTTAGAAGTCTTTTAAAGGAAATGATTGAGGAAGCAGAGGTAATACCGTTAGGAAGAGAATGCCAGAAATAGACAGCGGAAAGATGAAAGGAATTTCTATAGGTTGTTGTTCTATGGGGAGGAATATGAAAAATTTCCGATGCAACAGAAGAGCGGACCGACCTCCTCAAAGACGGATCAAGGAAGGTGAAATCCTCACGCAGATAAGAAGGAGAGCACATATTCAATATACGAAATGTTTGGCAGCCTAGAAAGTATAGCCTTCTATTTTCAACAGAAAGCCACCCTAACTGACGCCTGTAAGGGGTAATGTGTTCGTCGCGTTTAAGATTGAAAATAAAGCGGATGCAACAATTGACAAGTCTCTGTAACATGGCGTTCAGCTCACCGCTTAGACCATGATAGACTAGGCAGCAGTAGTCGATATGCGGAATGATTAAAGCCAAAACGAGTCTGATTCTTAACCTGGTAGAAAGAGAATTTTTGTTAAATTTAAGTTTGTACAAAGCATAGTGAACTTTTTGAGAGACGTGTAAAACATGCTTCCTCCAGGATAAGTTAGACGTAAATATTACACCCAGATTCCTGGCTTCATTGACAAAGGGTAAAGGCGTCTGATTTACAATAATAGATGGTAAACTGTGGAGATCAATATCATTGACGTAGGACGGACTACCAAATATGAGTACCTTAGATTTCGCAGGGTTGAGTTTAAGACCGTTAGAGTTGGCATAGTTGAAAACAGCATTCGCATCAATAGAAATCAGCTCAAGACCCCGGAGAATATCAGCCCTCAAACATTGGAGATAAACCTGGATGTCATCTGCGAAAAGCATGTGATGAGCAAAGGACAGGAACCTACCAATGTCATTAATATAGAGGGCAAATAAGAGTGGGCCAAGAACCGAACCTTGAGGAACACCACACGATGTGAGAACCCAGTCCGAAATATTACCCTCATCATCTATTACAGCCTGAGAGCGGCCAGTAAGATAAGAAAAGATCCAATTAAGAACCGCGTCAGAAAAACCAATTCCTTTAAGTTTTATCAATAACAGAAGATGAGGAACAGTATCAAACGCCTTACTGAAGTCGAATAAAATCATGAGTGTAATAAGCTTATTATCAATTCCCTTTTTTATATCATCACAAACACGTAATAGTGCAGACTGTGTATTGTGACCAGAACGATACGCAGACTGTCTAGGATTCAGGATGTTATATTTATTTAAATAGTCTGTAATTTGTGAAGCTACTATTCGTTCCAGGATTTTAGACATCTCCGGTAAATTAGCCATCGGTCGCGTATCTGACGGAGACAGTGGAGTGCGAATCTTCGAGAGAGGTCGGATTAACGCACGCTTCCAAGCAGAAGGAAACACGGAAGTTTCGAGAGAGCGATTAAGCAATGAAATGAGCAATTGAGAAATAGCAGGCCAGGAAATGCGCAAAACATGAAGCGGAATACCATCACAACCAGACGCATAGGAGTGAAGAGGTCCGTCAGTGATAAGTTTGTATACTGCATCCGACGGTATAGTAGAGAATGTGAACTCCGGTCGCAGAGAAGAACAAGAGACTGAAGCAATAGCTGAAACAAAGTCGGCATAAGAGCAAGGGGATGGAGTATTAGCTACAGAAACATAATGTGAGTTTAGTTGATCAGGACTGAAAAAACGGAGAGGAGAGACAGAAGTAGGCTTAACAAGTCCTAGGCGAGCAAGTTCTCTCCACATTTTAGCAGCATCAGTAATGTTATTAAGATAGGCAAAGTGAAACTCACTTTTGGCGCGTTTGATGTCACGATTAAGTTGGTTACGAAAATGACGGTATCTAGCATAGCCAAGAAGGCTATTTGAACGTCTGGCCTGCTTATACATTTGATTGCGAGAGCGGAGCCGGCATTTTAGTTCATCAGAGAGCCATTGCGCAGGAGGTCTTCTAATCATAGATATACGAGCAGGAGCAAGGACATCAAGCGCCCCAATCAAGGTATTCGATAAACGGTCACAGAGCTCGTCTACAGCGGTCTCACTGGAAATAACTAACTCATTACGACCGTTAAGATATTCAAGGAGTGCCGAGGTATCAATACCCCTAAAATTGCGTCGTAATATGGATCGCCGAAGATCAAACTTGCGATTAAGTGTAAACGACAACTCAAGTAAATCATGTCCAGCTATAAATGGACTCAGAGATTTTACAAACTCTAAAACCTTGTCGCAGTCATCTACCACCAGAACATCCAGACACGAGTCCGAGGTGGCGGTATGAAAGGTAGCATCGGAGCTAACAATACTTAAAGACAAGCTAGACATGAGATCGCGCAAATAGATGGCCTCGAAACCATTCGTCAAAAGATTACAGTTGAGATCACCTCCGATAATAATATTGCCATATAAATGAGAGACATTCGTAAGTGATTCGACGAAGTCGCTGAGCAGAGAGCCCTTCGGCCTTCTGTATACTGAGGCAAACAGAACCGCCTCATCACTCGGCAAACGGATTTCGATCATAAGATATTCCGGAGCATTAACGTCAACCCCGATAGAGGTTGCAATCAGCTTGACCTTCAGCGAGTTGTGAATGTAGCAAGCAACTCCTCCACCGACCCGCCCCACTCGGTCATGACGCACTAGAAAGTAGCCATCTAAGGCAACCAAATCATCCGACACGCCGGCATGCAGCCATGTCTCCGAAACAGAAATTACATGATGAGAAGCATTGCTAAACTGCAACCGAACAAAATCCATATGTCAACGCAGGGAATTTGCATTGAATTGCGCTATACGAAGCAGCGAGGATTTACCCGTAGAACTATTCCAAACGGCAGAAGACAATGGACAGGCAGGCCGGCCGCGTCAGACGAGCTTGGCCAGATCAGCGTCAGAATCGACATAGACAATAGGTGCACCATCTGAGCATCTAACACATATTCGGCCCATTCTAACCCAAACATACTTAAGAGCCTTCTCTCGAGCTATACGTTTGACCTGCCGTAGCAAATCATGAGTACGCTTAGGAAGAAGTTCATTCACATACACAATGCGATCGGAATTGACCTCACACACATCACGCTGTCTAAGAGCACCCTTCTCACGCTTTTTTACAATTATCGCATCGCGGACGCTACTTGAAGCCAGGGTGATAATCAATGAAGACGATGATGCAGTTCCCGTGGAAGGGTCCTGAGTTGCAGACGGTGCCACCTTAACAAATCTGGCGCTAAGCACGTGACAGGACAAGTTCGGTACTTCCAATGCCGTAATCACATTCTCAGCGAGCCTCAGAGGAGCAGTAGAAGTCAACACAGGCAAGCCTGACACAATTAATTCGCTTCCCGCGCTCATATCGCGAGCAGAATGAGCCGACTGAGCAGACTTTAAGTCACGGACTTCACGAACAAGATTAGCATTATCCAGCTCTAATTGCGCAATGCGCTGACCATATTGAGCGACAGTTTCAGCAAGACTACTCAAGTGATTAAGTTTATCACTAAGCTCATTGTTCGTCTGTTGTTGACATTCGATAAATGATGACAGTTTCGCATCAGTCGCCATCATAAAGGACGAAAGTTTCGCGTCCGTCGCCTTCATCTGCTCAGACAGTGCACGCAACAGATCGTCCGTAGAACCACGCGCAACATTAGAGTCTCGCGCTATATTATCACACGTATGCGCACCTAAGAACGGAGAATCTCCGATAGCTCCTAGTTCCGAAGTAGGCGGAACACGTTTATCCCTTGGTGTGATAGGCATAATTAAATTAGCTTTACAGCAAGCACTTGCTGCCCTCGTAGTAATGTAAGCTCTCACACAACCAGGATGAAACGAATTAACGCACTCGAAGCACGAAATGTATTTTCCAGCTATCGTTTTAGAGCACCTAGTACATACACGCTGCATGTGTTATCAAGATACGTGCTTAAAGTTAAAGTCCCGCACACACCAACAAGCAAGCGCATCCAGTAAGAGTAGATCCCTAGAGATGTCACATGGATACACACGAGCAGCCAATCATAGTCATCCAAACGCACGTGCACGGAGAAAGTATGCAGATAGTGAAGATCGGCAACGGCAGACGCATGCGCAGCTGAGACAACGTCCCGCACTGTGAAGGCACCGCTAGAGACAACACGAAGTCACACCACTATCGATCGACGCGTCGATATCGATATTGAACTCAATGGCACGCCAGGACAGCAGGTGTAGGAAAGAACAGATCAAGCGGCAGGCACATGCGCAGAAGAGAACGACATCCTCCATGGAAAGATTCTCAGAAATGATATTGCAATAATGAGAAACACTCGTCATGCAAATAGCGAGAATCAGCAATAGCCCGATGCGCACTGACAACAGCACAGAGAGAGAGAGAGAGAGAGAGAGAGAGAGAGAGAGAGAGAGAGAGAGAGAGAGAGAGAGAGAGAGAGAGAGAGAGAGAGAGAGAGAGAAGAGAGAAGGTTAAGAGAAAGAAGAAAAGAGATTTGTGTGTATATGTATGTGTGTGAGTGACAGAGAAAATAAGGTTAAGAGAGAGAAGAAAAGAAAGAGATTTGTGTGTATAATATGTGTGTGTGTGTGTGTGTGTGTGTGTGTGTGTGTGTGTGTGTGTGTGTGTGTGTGTGAATAAAGAGAAAGAGAGAAATATCTATAAATATATATCTTTTTTTAGAATAGTGGTATCATTACGGCGGAAGAATTAAATCTAAAAAATCTATTTTCGAAGAAAAAACTGCAGAAACCTGCAAAAATCGATAGAGAGAGGAACAACGAAAATGCATGCACTTCACAAGAGCATAATGTAAGTAATTCTATATATATATATATATATTATCTTTATATCTTATATATATAGATATCTTTACATATATATATCTATATATTATTTATATATCTTTATGTATCTTATTTATAGATATATTTGTATATCTTTTTTTAGAATGACATTTCGAAAAACCTAAATGATGAAAATCTTCAGTTAAAGAGGAAGTTGCAGGAGTTGCAGCGGCAACTGGCCGCTGCTTTGGCCAAGCAACTACCACTGCAGGCTGTGGTGGCTGCTGACAATTTGCAACCTGCAGTGGTGGCTGCTGACAATCCACAGCCTGCGGTGGTGACTACTGAGATTCCTCCAGCACCAGAAATTGAAAACAATGATATATTGCATCGTAAGTATAGAATAAAAAATATATAGAATAATAAATAATACTAAACAAAAATAAATAATAAATAATATAGAATAACAAAATAATATCGAATAATAAATATACTAAATAAAAATAAATAAAAATAAATAGTAGTACCATAAGTAATATCTATATATAATTTTATATTTTTTTACAGCAACAAATAAACCTCGACGATGGGCCAGAGGAGGAAGAGGCCGAGGACCTGGACGCGGACGCGAACGCGGACGTGGCCGTGGACGCGAACGTCGCCGCGAAAATACTATAATTATTAACATGTAATAATTTATGTTTTGTACGTATTAATATTATTATGTTATTTATTTATTATTAATGTTATAAATGTTTTAATTTTATTAATGTTATAAATGTTATAAATGTTATAAATGTAAGTTCCTAATATTTTGTGTTGAATAAATTCTCTATATATATATAGTGTTGAATAAATTCTCTATCTATATATAGTAGATATATAATCTTAAATTATATAATCTTAAATTCTCTATCTATATATAGTATAGATATATAATCTTAGATTAATAACTTCGATTCTCTCTCTCTCTCTCTCTCTCTCTCTCTCTCTTTCTCTCTAAAAAAATTAAAAAAATCGGCTTCCAAAAGGTTGTTAACGAAAAATTATATACTTTATGGCACTCCCCGGGAAATTCTACCCCAATTTCATGTACTCGTGGTAAAAATTTGGTCCACTAACGTGTTACGTGCGTGGGCGGGTGGGGGAGGGGAAGAAGGGCAACGTAAAACAAAAAAAAGCTTCGACATTTTCATCCCCGAAAAATTTGCAAAATTTTGAGACCAATTTCGAGAAAATCGGTCCATAAATGTGGAAGTAGTTCGCGTACATACAGACAGACGGACGGTACTTGTATATATAGATATATATTTAAATTATATATTTACTAAATAAAATGTATTTATTTAATATAATGTATTTATTTAAAACAGTTAAGTAACAATTAAAGAATTAAGTCTTGTATTTATTAACACAATCAATTCATTAAACAATAAACATTATAAACATTTAAACATAAACATTTAAACATAATTGTGGTATATTATTTATTATATATGTTATATATTGTAATATATATTTATTTACTGCATTTTTGAAACAAAAAGAGAAAATCAAAATTAAAAAATATTATCTATTTGCACTTCTTTTATATAAATTTCTGTTAATATTCCACATACCAATAAGGTATCCAAAATCCGTTACTTTCTAGCACCAAGTCCTACTTGATACAGTGCAATTATTCGACTTAAAATAAGTTACCATAACAACTAAACTAGAAAGTCATAAATAACTAACCTTAGAAAGAAAAAGAATATTTTTATAATGAAGAGAATAAGTATTTACGCCAACTTAAGCCAAGCAGATAGAGGACAAATAATTGCACTGTATCAGTAGGACTTAGCAAGCAAAATATCTCTCAAATTGTCGACTGCAACCGAAAAACTGTGAGATTATGGATTAATAAATTTAATGAAGGAGGTTTAGGTAATTATGCATAAAAGGGGCCTCCTCTCCGATGACCTTGACCTTGACATATGTTGTCAAGGTCACCCTCCTGAATGACCTTCAGAAGGTTTTAGCCGCTGGTCATTGTTTATTCAATTTCAATTCTTTATTCTCTCCCCTTCCGGGGTTGGAAAGGCGTTTTATTTCGGGCAAACGTTCCCAAAACCCTTACATACAATCATCAATATATCATATAACACATAACATATAACCACATTTCACATGGCGTTTTATAGAGACGTATCCAACCCTTTACATAAATCCCTTAACCCAACCATTTAGCACCTGGCCTTTTTATGACCTTACAATATCCTATTACCCATCCCACCCCTTCTAGGACCTTCCCTCCATCCTCTTCTCTTGCTCCGCTTTGTCCTCGTCCGTGCTCACCAGCAGTTTTTCTTCCATCTTCTCTGCGATCTCGTCCTCCGGCGTCTTCCTGGTCCTCCCACTTTCCTCTTCTTTCCTTTCCTTTCTCTTTTCCCTCTTTTTTCCTTCTTTGATCCTATCTTCCACCGACTTATCTGCGTCTATCTTTACCTTCATCCTACTTCTTTCTTTCCTTCTCGCTTCCAGTACTTTCCTGCTATCTTTTTCGCTTCCCATCTTTACGAGGATTGTTATCCAATCCCCTCTGTGTCCTATCTAGTTCACCTCCTTCACCTCCGCATTCACCTTAAGACCATCTGTGAAAAGTTGATTCACCTTATTTCAATTCGAGCTACCTCCTCCCCATCTCTTCTTCTCAACCCTAATTATCACATTTTTCTTTCTTTTTTCATCGTTGCTCTCTTCTTCTTCTTCATACCACCATTTTGTCTTACATATCTTACCATTTTCCTCCTCACTCGCTTCTCTCTTCCTTTTACCTGAGCATTGTTCCAGTCTGTATACCTTCCTTTTCAGCTTCTTTATTTCCTCTTTCATTTCCTTTATCTCCTCCTTGTACTCCTTCATCACTTTCATCGTTCTCTCTTCCGCTACCTTCTCTATCGCCTCCTGGTCATTGTTTATTAAAAAGTTATAAACAAAAAAAGTTTGAAAAATATAGCAGCTATTTTGAGTATTGGAAGGCATAAATGACTAATATATATGTCGAAATAGTTCACGCATACACTTTTCACGCGAGACGAGTTATCACATGGGTTCGTGGCGCGCTTTACAAGCTCGTTTATTGTATATCGCCACAAATATTCACACAGATGATCGACTAACTTATCTTGTTTAATACCACCTCTACCTAAACGAGCTTGTAAAGCGCGCCACGAACCCATGTGGCCCCTCGTTTCGCGTGGAAAGTATGCGTGGAGGCAGTAGGTTCCGCCCCCCTATGGTCACATGGGTTCGTGGCGCGCTTTACAAGCTCGTTTATTGTATATCGCCATATATCGTAACGTATGTATACTTATAATGCATATCACTTACAATTAGCTTTCATCCAATATATCCTATATAATATATCAAAGTACATGCGTGGGCCGTAGGGGCTTCGCCTCCCCCTGTACCCCCCCCCCCCCCCATTGTGTGAGTAAACCTAGGAGTGTCGACATATTTATTAGTCATTTATGCCTTCCAATACTCAAAATAGCTGCTATATTTGTCAAACTTTTTTTGTTTATAACTTTTTAATAAACAATGACCAGCGGCTAAAACCTTCTGAAGGTCACTCAGGAGGGTGACCTTGACAACATATGTCAAGGTCAAGGTCATCGGAGAGGAGGCCCCCTTTTATGCATAATTACTGAGGTTTAGCTACTCTCGAAGATCACAGGAAGTATAATACAGGTCCAAGAAAAAGTATGCCCGAACAAGACGGGGACATTATTATGAGAGTGATCGCAAATCCTTTTAATTCCGTTGAGGCAATGCCAAATAATGGAAATTTTGATATTTCGGAAAGATCTATGAGACGCCGATTAAATGCGGCAAATATTAGGTCACGACCAGTCGCAAGAAAAATTGAATTAAAACTGGTGCATAGAAATAGAAGAATGGAATTTGCAAGACAATATTTAAATACGCCGCAGGAAGTATGGGATGCAGTAATTTGGATGGATGAGAAAACTTTTTCATCCGCAGAAGACGGAAGATATCGAGTCTGGAGACCTGACGGTCAACGCTTAAATCCTAATTACGTCCTTCCCTTAGCACAGAGTGGAAGAATTGTAATAGGATTCTGGGGATGTATGTCTTCCAGAGGATTATTGCGTCTTCAAGAAATTTCTCCAAGAGTGGATGCTGAAGAATACGTTGAGATTTTAGAAGAAGTTTTAAAACCTAGCGCGAGACAAATATTTCCGGAAGAAGAGTTTCCGACCATAAAAATTGTGCAAGATAATAGTGGCGTCCACTCATCAAGACTTGTTCAGGCTTAGTTTGATGCAAATCCAGATTTCGAAAGAATTCCATGGCCAGCAAAATTGCCAGATCTAAATGTTATCGTAAACGTTTGGGCCAAGATGAAGACCTGGTGGATAGCTGGTCAACTACGAACAAAAGAAGCATTAAGGATTCATGTCCATAATGTCTGGAATGAGCTATCATTAGAGCCAAACTTTACACGGAATTTAGTTAATTCTATGCAAAGGCGGCTGCAATTGGTGCTAGAAAGTAACGGATTTTGGATACCTTATTGGTATGTGGAATATCAACAAAAATTTATATAAAAGAAGTGCAAATAGATAATATTTTTTAATTTTGATTTTTTCTTTTTGTTTCAGAAATGCAGTAAATAAATATATATTACAATATATAACATATATAATAAATAATATACCACAATTATGTTTAAATGTTTATGTTTAAATGTTTATAATGTTTATTGTTTAATGAATTGATTGTGTTAATAAATACAAGACTTAATTCTTTAATTGTTACTTAACTGTTTTAAATAAATACATTATATTAAATAAATACATTTTATTTAGTAAATATATAATTTAAATATATATATATATATATATATATATATATATATATAACTTATTATACATTCTACTGCTTTTTTAATAATTAATTAAATTCTTAGTTAATTAATCATTAAAAAGACAAGCCGCAAATTCCTAGGCTGCACATGAAAGCCAGCTTTGAAGCCAAAGTAGAGACTGCATGGCCAGTGTTCGTCACATAAATGAGCTGATGTAACATTACAACAAGTTTCTTATATTGAATAATTAATTATTAACTTAATATCCAATCGTCTACAGTTCGTGGAATGTTTTGAAATATATTTCAAATATATTTAAATAATCTCTATATTAACATCCCAGTGAAAACAGCCCATAGCCCAGTCAAATGGGTATTTTTCAAGGAAATAATACTATGTGCGCTGTAACTAGCGTGGAAATGTGTCTTTTGGGGTTGTAATGAAGATACTAAAAGCCCACCCCCGTACCATTGTCGTAGCAAAAATGGGGGTGCAAAAAAAGCCCCAAAAATTGGTTTTTTGCTCGAAATAACTCGAAAAGTATCGCATTTAGGGAAAAAAGTGAAGATGTGAAAGTTGTAGAGAATTAAATTTCACACAAAAAAGGTCCAGAGAAGATTTTTGTACGACCAATTGCAGTCGATCTAGATTTTTTTGAAATAATAGGTATTTCATGACACACGGAAAACACGTGAGCGCGTCGCGCATTTTTTATCGATAGTTAGAAAATGGCGACTCGAATAAAAAAATTGTTCAAATAAAAGTTGTAGACAATTTAATTACGAACAATTTCCATTTTTATTTTTTTCGATACGATCAGTATTGACAGAGATATGAATTTTTTAAAACATTTATTATCGATCCTCGAGTATGATTTTTAGTGGTAAAATCGCTTGTAACTCAACATCTGTAAGCTTAACGCAAATATTACATCCTACAAAAGATAATTAAATTTCGAAAATCTTGATGTATATGCAAACTCATTTTGGATATATGCGTAGTGTGTTAATGCTAATAAACATGAAAAATTGTCATTTTTTGTGGATTTTGTCAAGAAAAGTCACTTTCGGTTAGCTGTAGGTCAAAATGTCTCTCTACATTTTTTGAAGAGAATTAAATTATCTTTAAAACGGCGTTTGGTTCATCTTCGTACGATCATTTGTTAACAAGTTACATCTGTTTAAAAATGTCAGGAAAAATACAATTTCATACGAAATTAATAATATATTGAAAAAATATATGCGTAATAATTTTTTAAAAATTGGATTTCACCTATTTTTAGTAGTTTATATGTGTGTGAAAGTAATGCAGCACTGTAAGTTCATTGAAAGGTATGATTTCTTTAAAAAAAGAACCCTCGAAAAGTGGTGTTTTTAAAAGAAATTATGCAAAAGTGGCATTTGTATTTAGTTTTTTGCATGTATCTTCTTTTCTATTGATTTTACGAAGAAATTCCATCCGATCAAAATTAAAGCTGATAAAATTTCCTACAAAACTGATACTTTGATATTCGATTTGTAATAAGTAGTATTATGAAACGGACAATTGAAAATGCTTGTGATTTTGAATTTGCAGAAAAGTGAAATTTTGGAGCATTTGCAAAGTTAAAAACAATGTACTTACCAAATTTTTGAAATTTTTTCAAGTATTGGAAGTCATTCTGCATACATTTAGGTGTTATTCAGTACCGGTGCGATATTTTTAGGACGAATAGTACACAAGAAATGGCCTGGCGTCGGATAGCATGGGACGAGCAGGTAGTCGGGTTTCAGTGTGGGGTCAGTTATTCGTTGAATTCGAAAACGTGGCATCTTACTGTACGTTCTGTGAATATTACATGCTGTTGTGTATATGAACATTAACAGCTAACCAAAAGTGACTTTTTTTGACAAAATCCACAAAAAATGACAATTTTTCATATTTATTAGCATTATCACACTACGCATATATCCAAAATGAGTTTGTATATCAAAATTTTCGAAATTTAATTATCTTTCACTTTCATAAGATGTAATATTTGCGTTAAACTTACAGATGTTGAGTTACAAGCGATTTTACCACTAAAAATCATACTGGAGGAGCAATAATAAATGTTTTAAAAAATTCATATCTCTGTCAATATTGATCATATCGAAAAAAATAAAAATGGAAACTGTTCGTAATTAAAGTTGTCTACAACTTTTATTCGAACAATTTTTTTATTCGAGTCGCCATTTTCTAACTATCAATAAAAAATGCGTGACGCGCTCACGTGTTTTCCATGTGTCATGAAATATCTATTATTTCAAAAAAATCTAGATCGACTGCAATTGGTCGTACAAAAATCTTCTCTGGACCTTTTTTGTGTGAAATTTAATTCTCTACAACTTTCACGTCTTCACTTTTTCCCCTAATTGCGATACTTTTCGAGTTATTGGCAAAAAACCAATTTTTGGGACATTTTGCACTCCCATTTTTGCTACGACAATGGTACGGGGGTGGGCTTTTAGTATCTTCATTACAACCCCAAAAGACACACTTCTACGCTAGTTACAGCGCACTTAGTATTATTTCCTTGAAAGGCCAAAATTTCAGCCCATTTGACTGGGCTACCAGTCAAAATGACGTCAATATGACGTCAAAACTGTCGTTTGTCGTCATTGTGTCAAAAGAATAGACCAATATGACGAAAAATTGACACCATGTAGATTGACGTTGTGCGTGATGAAACATTATAGGGAAAGGTGGAAATGAATTTTTAGATAATATAATTGAGTGTTATGCGGGAAAAACTCGATTAATCACGTTGACATCAAAATGACATCAAAATGACATCAAAATGACTACATTACTCACACAGCAAAATATCCCGGCGAAAACCACACGCCGCAAGGGAACTTAGAAAGCTTTTACTCGGGTTGCGCCGGGGGTAACGACCCCGGCGCGAAAGCAACATGTCGTAAAGGGACTTAGAACATTTTCGCTCAAACAAGCGCTAGTAACATGAGCATACATGCGCCAGTACCTTCTCGTAAGCAAAAATCCTTACGCACTAGGATAAAAGGCGAGCTTGTAAGATCTTGGCTCTAATATTTTTTGTGATACCTCCGAGAAATTATACAGTGCAGAGATGGCAAAATGCACTAGTACATTTTATGTTCTTTCTGAGACAGAAACTGGATCAGAATTATGTTTTGCTATGTGGGTAATAATGAGACAATTTGATCTACTCAGTTATTTTCTTAAAAGGGATCTCCGACGTTTTGTAGTGTGTATTTTGATTTATATATATTTCGAACGTTTGGAGCTTCCGTGATCGCGTTTATTATGGTATTATTGAAGACCTTATACTGTATGAAGGTCTTTAATAATATCAAAAATTTCTCATATTTTCTGAGAAATTTTACAAGAATTGGGATTTATAAAAAATTATTAAAAAATATATATAATTTTTCAGATACTTTCAGAAATAATTGGATAAAGATTTTTTAAATATTTCAGTATCCGTATGTATGAAAATTTTTAATAAATTGCACAGATTTTCTCATATTTATAATCAGATTTCTACAAAGATATTTGAAAAAAGAAGAAAAAAAGTGGTCCAAAAAATTGACTTACACCACTATGGCTTTAACCCCTCCATATATATTATACTAGGGTGTCCCTAAATCCTTCAGACTTTGCTCGTATCCAGATAGAGCGAGCCAAACTGAGTCGAAAAGTCATGTACCATTTTGCAATTTTCGCAATAGTTGATGAGATATTAATGATTAAAAATCGCCGTATTGGTGCCGCCCACCGCCAAATCCAAGCGCGCGGCGAGATGCGGCCGCCCCGCGGTCGGCGCGCGGGCAGTTGTTTACTACAAGCGGCGATGATCACGCACGAGCGGCGCGTAACGCCGGGCCCCCGTCCTGAGCGATGATAGTTTCTCGCCTTTTTTAAATAGAAATAAAATTTTTTAACAACATAGAAAAATTTTTTGTGCGTACGTATGTACATACGTGTGTACATGCATACACAGGAAAATTTCAATTCTACTGCTTAAAAAAGCGATTACTCAATTTACTTTTTTTCTTTTAGTAAGTAACGGTTGTCTTTAAGAAAGAATATTTTCTTGATAATAGTCTTAAAATGTACAAGTTTTAGAAAGAATCTTTATCATGTACTCGAAAGAAGAATTTATACTCCTTCAAAAAACATAATAAAATTTTATCAAAGAAAAGACAAAATAATAATAAAGTATTATTAGGACTATCGAGATTAAAATAGGGAAGTCAAGGTTATGAGGGTCAGACGCAGATCACAGTGCGTAATATCAGAAATAACTGATTTATTCGTCGTTTTGATACATTACATCGATCCGTACGTTTCGGCTCAGTTTTGAGCCATCTTCAGCGGTAGTTACAGAAATTAAGTTACACGTTCTCCGTACCGTATGGTGAGTTTACAGATTCAAAGTATCAGAAACATAGACCAATTGATCCATATCTGTAAATTTGTTCAATTAATGTTGAGATATTAAAAAGATCCCTTAGGAAACTTACCATTCGGTCTGAAAAACGTGGAATACAGAGCCATGTACATAATGAATACTCTCTGCGAGAAGACTTGACAATCTTATCGACACGACACATGCACAGCAATGAAAGGTCTTGCAAGAAGAGGCATGTCGTAGGTCAACACACCGGCGAGGATTATAACAAAGCACGATTTGACACCGTCTCAAAATGACACGGATTTTTTACAACATGCATATGTCACGGTTTTGAGCAAATTGTAATCCATGCTCATGAACTTTGGTCGTTGGCAAATCGGGGTTTTACTATTGGTACATGCAATATTGTGACGGTGTCAAATCGTGCTTTGTTATAATCCTCGCCGGTGTGTTGACCTACGACATGCCTCTTCTTGCAAGACCTTTCATATCATTGTGCGTCGTGTCGACAAGATCGTCAAGTCTTTTCGCAGAGAGTATTCATTACGTACATGACTCTGTATTCCACGTTTTTCAGACCGAATGGTGAGTTTCCTAAGGGATCTTTTTAATATCTCAACATTAATTGAACAAATTTACAGATATGGATCAATTGGTCTATGTTTCTGATATTTTGAATCAGTAAACTCACCATACGCGGTACGGAGAACGTATAACTTAATAACTTCTGTAACTACCGCTGAGAGAGAAGACGGTTCAAAGCTGAGCCGAAATGTACGGATCGATGTAATGTATCAAAACGACTAATAAATCAGTTATTTCTGATATTACGCACTGTGATGTGCGTCATAGCCTTGACTTCTCCTATCAAAATAATTAGCAAATCGAATTTTTGTTTTAATTTTATATTCTTAACTGAAGAATCGAATAATTAGAATTTAGAATATTATTTATTTTAAGTAATATTATCAAGAAAACGTTTTTTGTAAAGATCATCGTTACTTAAAAGAAGAGAAAACTGAGTAATTGGTTTTCTAAGTACCACAATGATATTTTTTTTGCGTGTGCGTATACGGCATGCCATTTTACTATTTAATACCATCATAAAAATTGTACCAAATAAAATTGATATTCAAAGAAAAGAAATTATTATTATGTCTAGATATACTTATAATTCATCGAATTGTTGTTAAGCTATAATTGAAAATGCAGAATTATGCACAATTATGTCTATACAAATATTAATTCTGAATTCATTTTACGTTACGACATAAAAAATTTTCGGGAATTAAAATTATGTACATAATTGTAATTCTCGAATTTTATTTATGTACGCAATTTTAATTCTTGAATTTTTATTATGTACACAATTGTAATTCTCGAATTACTTGTTTTCTTTTGGTAAGTAACGGGGTTCTTTAAGAAAGATTATTTTCTTGATAATAATCTTAAAATGTATTCATCACAAATTTTAGAAAAAGTCTTCATCATGTACTGGCAAAAATAATTTATACTCCTTCAAAGAACATTATAAAATTTTATCAAAGAAAAGTCAAAATAATAAGCAAATCGAATTTTTGTTTTAATGTTATATTCTTATTTGAAAAGTTTAACAATTAGAATTCAGAATATTATTTGTTTTAAGTAAAAAAGAGTGATGAGTGTATTTTAAGATTATTATCAAAATAATATTCTTTGTAAAGATAACTGTTAAAAGAAGGGAAATAGGGAAGGGAGTAATTGGTTTTCTTAGCATAAAATGATATTTTTTTGTGTGCCAATTGTGCATAAATAGCAATCGCGATGTAAGATTGCGAGCCAAAAAGTAATTTTTTTCTCTGTGGCAAGAAAATGATAGAGCGCTATCATTTCCACACCACCTTGCGGTAGATAGCATGGCGCATTTTTTTTTAAGTGGTATCCCCAGTAGGTCTAATCCACTTTGCATTAAAATATGAGAATATTTTAATGCAAGAACTGTTCGAAGTGCCTTCCTCCTTCTCGTACACAGAGTTCGGCCCTTCGAGTAATATTGCGCGTCGCGCGGTGCGCCATTTCCGGCGTGATGGTACCGAAAGCTGCGAGAATTTCTTCTCGTACCTCAGCTTCTGTACCACCACGCCTATGCTCGACTAAATCTTTGATGTAACCCCAAACGAAATAGTCGAGCACGTTAAGATCCGGCGACCGCGCCGGCCAAATGATTGGGCCACCTCGACCCATCCACCTGTCCGGATATCGCGCGTTTAAAACGTTTCGCGCCTGTCGCGAAAAAATGCGGAGGAGCCCCGTCGTGCTGGAAAATGAGCTCTTCCCGTTCACGAAGAGGAACGTCTTCGAGAAGACCGGGCAACTCATTTTCCAGAAACCGCGCGTAAATGTCCCCGGTTAAGCGCGGCGGGAGAATGTAGGGACCGATCTGAAAATTATAGAAAGAGTGTGATTTGAAAAAACTGTGAGGGAGACAAAGACGAACTTTCTCAACTCGTAAACTTACTACTTACAATTCGGTTCGCTTTTATTCCTGCCCAAACATTTATCGACCAGCGATACTGAAACGCGCCTTGGCGAATGGCGTGCGGATTTTCGCCTCTCCATAATAAAAAATTATGGGCGTTAAACACGCCATTCGGTGTGAAGGTCGCTTCGTCCGTCCACAGGATGCGATCGGGGAAAAGGGCGTTCCGCCGACACTGCGCGAGGAACCCTGTGTATTTCGTCGATAATAATTAATATTTGCTAAAAGCAGCGTAAACATTAAAGAAAAATGATAAAAGTACCTTCACAATAATAGACGCGCTGCTCTGGGTCTGTTGCAACAAGTTGCTGCACCCGTTGATAATGAAACGGGTGCAATCCGTCCTGACGTAAAACCCGATGTACGACGCTTCGGGAGAGACCAAGCATACCGGCGACACGGCGTATGGTAGGTCGTCTCTGCGGGTTCTCAGGATCGTCCTCGAAATCCTCGAATGTCTGGACGATTCTTTCTTCGTCGATTACGCGACGTTGCAACGGTGCACCAGCATTTCGCCAATTTGGCAAAAGAGATCCTGTCTCTCTGGCGCGTCGGACACATCCCAAAATCACGTCGTATCCGGGATGTCGTTCACGCCCGGGGAATCGTTCCGCGTAAAGTCGAACGGCACCACGGACGTTTTCTCCAGCCATTCCATACGTAATGAGCATGTCGGTATACTCTCGAGCAGTATACATCTTCTTACAATTTATCCAAATTTTCGCAAGAACGCACGCACGTCGAACGCTGGGCACGTATTGTCGTGGAGCGACAAACCATGTTAAAACAAAAGAATATTGTTAACTGCAAACGTTTTTTGTTTGTCGCTCCACGACAATACGTGCCCAGCGTTCGACGTGCGTGCGTTCTTGCGAAAATTTGGATAAATTGTAAGAAGATGTATACTGCTCGAGAGTATACCGACATGCTCATTACGTATGGAATGGCTGGAGAAAACGTCCGTGGTGCCGTTCGACTTTACGCGGAACGATTCCCCGGGCGTGTACGACATCCCGGATACGACGTGATTTTGGGATGTGTCCGACGCGCCAGAGAGACAGGATCTCTTTTGCCAAATTGGCGAAATGCTGGTGCACCGTTGCAACGTCGCGTAATCGACGAAGAAAGAATCGTCCAGACATTCGAGGATTTCGAGGACGATCCTGAGAACCCGCAGAGACGACCTACCATACGCCGTGTCGCCGGTATGCTTGGTCTCTCCCGAAGCGTCGTACATCGGGTTTTACGTCAGGACGGATTGCACCCGTTTCATTATCAACGGGTGCAGCAACTTGTTGCAACAGACCCAGAGCAGCGCGTCTATTATTGTGAAGGTACTTTTATCATTTTTCTTTAATGTTTACGCTGCTTTTAGCAAATATTAATTATTATCGACGAAATACACAGGGTTCCTCGCGCAGTGTCGGCGGAACGCCCTTTTCCCCGATCGCATCCTGTGGACGGACGAAGCGACCTTCACACCGAATGGCGTGTTTAACGCCCATAATTTTTTATTATGGAGAGGCGAAAATCCGCACGCCATTCGCCAAGGCGCGTTTCAGTATCGCTGGTCGATAAATGTTTGGGCAGGAATAAAAGCGAACCGAATTGTAAGTAGTAAGTTTACGAGTTGAGAAAGTTCGTCTTTGTCTCCCTCACAGTTTTTTCAAATCACACTCTTTCTATAATTTTCAGATCGGTCCCTACATTCTCCCGCCGCGCTTAACCGGGGACATTTACGCGCGGTTTCTGGAAAATGAGTTGCCCGGTCTTCTCGAAGACGTTCCTCTTCGTGAACGGGAAGAGCTCATTTTCCAGCACGACGGGGCTCCTCCGCATTTTTCGCGACAGGCGCGAAACGTTTTAAACGCGCGATATCCGGACAGGTGGATGGGTCGAGGTGGCCCAATCATTTGGCCGGCGCGGTCGCCGGATCTTAACGTGCTCGACTATTTCGTTTGGGGTTACATCAAAGATTTAGTCGAGCATAGGCGTGGTGGTACAGAAGCTGAGGTACGAGAAGAAATTCTCGCAGCTTTCGGTACCATCACGCCGGAAATGGCGCACCGCGCGACGCGCAATATTACTCGAAGGGCCGAACTCTGTGTACGAGAAGGAGGAAGGCACTTCGAACAGTTCTTGCATTAAAATATTCTCATATTTTAATGCAAAGTGGATTAGACCTACTGGGGATACCACTTAAAAAAAAATGCGCCATGCTATCTACCGCAAGGTGGTGTGGAAATGATAGCGCTCTATCATTTTCTTGCCACAGAGAAAAAAATTACTTTTTGGCTCGCAATCTTACATCGCGATTGCTATTTATGCACAATTGGCACACAAAAAAATATCATTTTATGCTAAGAAAACCAATTACTCCCTTCCCTATTTCCCTTCTTTTAACAGTTATCTTTACAAAGAATATTATTTTGATAATAATCTTAAAATACACTCATCACTCTTTTTTACTTAAAACAAATAATATTCTGAATTCTAATTGTTAAACTTTTCAAATAAGAATATAACATTAAAACAAAAATTCGATTTGCTTATTATTTTGACTTTTCTTTGATAAAATTTTATAATGTTCTTTGAAGGAGTATAAATTATTTTTGCCAGTACATGATGAAGACTTTTTCTAAAATTTGTGATGAATACATTTTAAGATTATTATCAAGAAAATAATCTTTCTTAAAGAACCCCGTTACTTACCAAAAGAAAACAAGTAATTCGAGAATTACAATTGTGTACATAATAAAAATTCAAGAATTAAAATTGCGTACATAAATAAAATTCGAGAATTACAATTATGTACATAATTTTAATTCCCGAAAATTTTTTATGTCGTAACGTAAAATGAATTCAGAATTAATATTTTGTATAGACATAATTGTGCATAATTCTGCATTTTCAATTATAGCTTAACAACAATTCGATGAATTATAAGTATATCTAGACATAATAATAATTTCTTTTCTTTGAATATCAATTTTATTTGGTACAATTTTTATGATGGTATTAAATAGTAAAATGGCATGCCGTATACGCACACGCAAAAAAAATATCATTGTGGTACTTAGAAAACCAATTACTCAGTTTTCTCTTCTTTTAAGTAACGATGATCTTTACAAAAAACGTTTTCTTGATAATATTACTTAAAATAAATAATATTCTAAATTCTAATTATTCGATTCTTCAGTTAAGAATATAAAATTAAAACAAAAATTCGATTTGCTAATTATTTTGATAGGAGAAGTCAAGGCTATGACGCACATCACAGTGCGTAATATCAGAAATAACTGATTTATTAGTCGTTTTGATACATTACATCGATCCGTACATTTCGGCTCAGCTTTGAACCGTCTTCTCTCTCAGCGGTAGTTACAGAAGTTATTAAGTTATACGTTCTCCGTACCGCGTATGGTGAGTTTACTGATTCAAAATATCAGAAACATAGACCAATTGATCCATATCTGTAAATTTGTTCAATTAATGTTGAGATATTAAAAAGATCCCTTAGGAAACTCACCATTCGGTCTGAAAAACGTGGAATACAGAGTCATGTACGTAATGAATACTCTCTGCGAAAAGACTTGACGATCTTGTCGACACGACGCACAATGATATGAAAGGTCTTGCAAGAAGAGGCATGTCGTAGGTCAACACACCGGCGAGGATTATAACAAAGCACGATTTGACACCGTCTCAAAATGACACGGATTTTTTACAACATGCATATGTCACGGTTTTGAGCAAATTGTAATCCATGCTCATGAACTTTGGTCGTTGGCAAATCGGGGTTTTACTATTGGTACATGCAATATTGTGACGGTGTCAAATCGTGCTTTGTTATAATCCTCGCCGGTGTGTTGACCTACGACATGCCTCTTCTTGCAAGACCTTTCATATCATTGTGCGTCGTGTCGACAAGATCGTCAAGTCTTTTCGCAGAGAGTATTCATTACGTACATGACTCTGTATTCCACGTTTTTCAGACCGAATGGTGAGTTTCCTAAGGGATCTTTTTAATATCTCAACATTAATTGAACAAATTTACAGATATGGATCAATTGGTCTATGTTTCTGATACTTTGAATCTGTAAACTCACCATACGGTACGGAGAACGTGTAACTTAATTTCTGTAACTACCGCTGAAGATGGCTCAAAACTGAGCCGAAACGTACGGATCGATGTAATGTATCAAAACGACGAATAAATCAGTTATTTCTGATATTACGCACTGTGATCTGCGTCTGACCCTCATAACCTTGACTTCTCCTATTTTAATCTCGATAGTCCTAATAATACTTTATTTATTATTTTGTCTTTTCTTTGATAAATTTTATTATGTTTTTTGAAGGAGTATAAATTCTTCTTTCGAGTACATGATAAAGATTCTTTCTAAAACTTGTACATTTTAAGACTATTATCAAGAAAATATTCTTTCTTAAAGACAACCGTTACTTACTAAAAGAAAAAAAGTAAATTGAGTAATCGCTTTTTTAAGCAGTAGAATTGAAATTTTCCTGTGTATGCATGTACACACGTATGTACATACGTACGCACAAAAAATTTTTCTATGTTGTTAAAAAATTTTATTTCTATTTAAAAAAGGCGAGAAACTATCATCGCTCAGGACGGGGGCCCGGCGTTACGCGCCGCTCGTGCGTGATCATCGCCGCTTGTAGTAAACAACTGCCCGCGCGCCGACCGCGGGGCGGCCGCATCTCGCCGCGCGCTTGGATTTGGCGGTGGGCGGCACCAATACGGCGATTTTTAATCATTAATATCTCATCAACTATTGCGAAAATTGCAAAATGGTACATGACTTTTCGACTCAGTTTGGCTCGCTCTATCTGGATACGAGCAAAGTCTGAAGGATTTAGGGACACCCTGTATATATATATATATATATATTTAGATCGAGGCGAAGTGGCCCCGGGCGGAGTCGTTTTCAAGTATCCGAAATCTGTATGTTGTGTGAACTCAGTCATAATACTGTAACCGCGGCTTATGCGGTACCCACGGACAACGGAGTTTAGTGGGTACGTGCCTGGTGTGATCTACGAAGCAACGTGTTTTGCAAGGTCGAAAGTAACATTTCTTCCGGTCGAAGGGTTGTAATATCTAAAATTATTGTCTCTCCGCATCTCGAACTAAGGATTCTAAAGCGTAATGCCTGGCGAAACACTAGGGTGAGTCAAACAAATCTTTTTTTATTTTCGGAAAACCCTAAAATATCAAGCTTACCTAAAAAAGAATTTTCCTCAAACTGGCCAAAATCGAACAAGTTTTAGATGGAACTACCCAGCAGCTTTCAATATTTGTACAAAAAATCGGAATTTTTTTCAAATGTAAAAATGCAAAGATTTGTTCGAGTTTAATGATATGGAATTTTCAGGGAATCTTCGTCCATTCATGTAGTTGTATGAATATCGAGTTAGAAAAATTATTTTGGAAACAATTGTTTTTACGTTTCGTTTGTTATAATAAGAAAAATCGTCTATACAAATAGGCGCCAGCGATCTGGGATAGGTAAGCCAAAAATACATTTCAATAATAAACTGCTTGAACGGCGGTTGATTTGGTGCTGAAAATTTGTTCAAACAACAAATTCAAAAAAACTAGTTACCAGTTAATGTAGAAATCACGACGTTGCAAGGTAATCAAAAGTGTTATGCCTTCGTGTCAACGATTGAGACTATAATTAATAACCATAAAAAAAAATCGATTGTTTATAATTATTCATATACTTGCAAAAAATATGCAGTCAATCAACTTATCTAGTTATATTGCGTAGACAGCCATTTTTATCAAACGTTAAATGCGATGTTCAACGAATATAATGATACTTTTCGACGATTATTTCCAAACAAAGCAACAGTAGATTAGAAACGTTTATAAAATCGGCATTGTATTAATCTTCCTATGAAATAGTGCATTTGCT